>PVHP010000960.1:0-10009 GCA_004024765.1 Zapus hudsonius | reverse complement strand
TGTGCTGCCATCTTGTTAAGCAAGTTTAACATTTAAATTTTCTAAACCTCACAGTTGCTTTGGATGTTCATGACGTTTCATCTTCCAGTAACTGATCTTTCACACTCAAAACTTATTTTTGTCTTAATATTTGGACAGTTAATGGATATGCAAAAAATGGACTTAGTTCTTATATTTTATATCAAATGTCTATAACAGATGAAGTCTTCAAAGTAAAATAGTGGAGTTTTAAGTGTTCTAGAATGTAACATAAAATATTCATTTGTACTCTTACAGTGGAGAAAGACTGAGTAACAATGATTTAACATCTTAGTAGAAAGGCTAAGCTCAGCTAGTATGAAGTATTGGGTGCTTTTTAAAATGTTTATTTCTGCTTGGATTTCATTTTGCCCTTTGCAATGCTGGGGATCAACCCAAATCTTGTACATGTTCGGCCAGTGCTCAACTACTAAGCTGTATTCCCAGACCTTTAAGCTTCACTATCAAACCCCAAACCTTCTGTAGAGTGAGCAAGAGAGCAAATTTATAATGACATTCAAAACACACTCACAACACCAGGAACCAATGAAAAAAACAAATTGGGAGAATTATCAGCAAACTATATCCAAGAAAGTATAGCATCTCTAAAATATGAAAAGCTTTTAGGAAATCATAGGAAAATGTCAACAACCCAGCATTTTAAATAGCCATCACTAAGCTTTCTTCACTGGCTCTGTTTTCCTTAACTAATGCTTTAAAAATTTGATGCTTGTTCAATTAATCAGAGAAGTAAATTGTCTCCTACTTTTTTATAAAAATGGGCAGAGTATAAAAACAGATAGTTCACATTAAAAATACAAGTGGCTCTTAAACAAAACAGAAGCTGTTCAATTTCACCCATAATAACAGATCCAATTTAAAATAATAAGATGTTTTCAACCTGTTGGATCTGAAGAATATTCAAACTACAGTACTGGTGAAACTGTTGGGGAAAATAAGCCCTCATTTCTGGCAATATTGTAAATTTATAAAATACTTTAGAAATCAATTTAGCAATATCATTCAAACACAATGTAGATAATCATGACTAAGCGATTTCTTTTCATGGAAATTATCTTACAGACATATTTTTGAATATGAAAAATGTCAGAAGTGCAAAATTATTGACCATGGTATGGAGACAGCCTAACCAACATTCATACAATAAGACAATATGAAACAGCTTTAGAACACATCCTCCTCCACCAAGAAGTGAAGCTTTCTAACTAATAACAGGATAAATGGCTGCATGAAGGAGAATTGTCATAGTCAGCCACACGCTGCTGGGATGAATCTCCAAACCAGGCACAATTTTGGAGAGAAAAGTATTTATTGAAGGAACAGATCCAGGGGAAGTTAAGGAAAAGGCTGGCCCCCTTTCACAGATCCAAGCAGAGACAGAGACAGCACCTCCAGAAGCAAGCAAGCACACTGTAACACTGTAACTCACAAAATGGCAGAATTGCCAGACTTGGGTTCCCACTGCTGTTTTGCATATGTATCCCTGGAATTTTGCATCCAATTTAGAAAGGGTGTCATAACCCCAGGAGGCCAGGCCAAAGTGACACCTCCTCCAGCTAGAGAGCTGGAGACAATTCACAATTATAATAAACCTTTGATTCTTTTGGGGGACATCTATTGAAAACTAGCACAGGCATGGTTCAGCGGCAAGAATACAGTGCTTAGAAACAGTTCAGGTGAGTCAAGACTATAAGACCAGCTACTTGGGAGGCCTAGGCATAATGCCAGCTTCAGGGCCTGTCTGGACTACAATATGAGTTCAAGGTCAGATTGGGCAACCTTAGTGAGATCTCCTCTCTAAATAATATAAAAAGTAGGCTGAAGGATAGCTTAAGGGATGAAAGATGCTTGCTTGCAAAGTCTGATGGCCAGGTTCCATTCCTTAGTACCCACATAAAGCCAGATGCACAAAGTGGCATATGTGTCTGGAGTTCATTTGCAGGACCATTTTCTCATTCTCTCTCCTGTTCTCTCTCTCTCTTTCCTTCTCTCTCATAAATAAGTAATAAACAAACAAACAGTACAAGGAAGGCCGAGGCTTCAGCTTAGATGTAGAGCACTTGCCAGAGGCAGGAGGCCCTGAGTTTAATCCAATGCTTAGCACAGGTTTGCCTGAACATGCTTAACGAGACACCGAGGGACCCAAAACTAAAGTGGTCCCTTCTCTGGGTACCTGGAGAGATAGGTGTAGGAAGGAGAGTTGTCACTAAAAAGTTAATTCTCTTTCTCTTTCATGCCTGTGATCTATGGTAAGTGAACAAATGCATGTTTAGGGCATTATGTGGGGGCACCTTGAGCCCAAGCCACAGGGGAAGATAAAAGAGATGAGGTAGTCTCTGCCTCCAGGTAGTTTATCTACTAGGGAGGTGAAGAGAAATTCACATAATTAGGATGTGGACATTGCTGTAGGAGTATGGGAGTTAGAGTAAGGTGATTGCTAGAATTTTCTTTTTTCTTTCTCTTTTTTGAGACAGAGTCTCATGTAGCCCAGGCTGGTCTTAAACTCCCACCATGAAGCTGAAGATAACTTGGAACTTTAGCTCCTCCATCCTCTGCACCACAACGCTGGGTTTATGAGGTGATGGGGATCAACCTGAGCTCTATGCATGCATGGCAAGCACTCTACCAATTGCCCTACCTCCTCAGCTTAAAAAATTTTTTTTTAATAGGCCAGTCTTGGTGGCACATGCCTTTAATCCCAGCACTAAGGAGGCAGAGGTAGGAGGATCACTGTGAATTCAAGGCCAGCCTGAGACTACATAGTCAATTCCAGGTCAGCCTGGGCTAGAGTGAGACCCTACATCAAAGATCCATTTAAAAATAGAATTTTTAAAATGTAGTATATATCTGAAAAATAGAGTGGTATTTGAAAAGTGGTTTTGAAAGATTAGTGTGATTTCCTCAAGAAAGAATAGGGATACATGTAAATAAGTGGACTGTGGTCAAAGGGATCTCAAAGGCCTTAAATCATGGAGATTTTATCCTCCCTGGGAAAGAACATCCATCACCCAGTCAGTCATCTGTCCATTGTGTTTCCCGAGGGGACACGGGACCTGTGATTGTAGGTGCTGGCACAGGGCAGAGTTGGAACCAGGTATACGTCATCAAAAGGTGGCCAGGACTTCCCAGTTTGCTACAGAGGGAATGATGACTTAGTGGAGTGTCAGTTGTCTTATGACAGAAGTTGATGTGGATTTTCTAGTATTTACTTAAAGTTTTCAAGCAGCTAAGTCCTTCCTACTAACCAAGACCTCCTGACAGTTCAGGAAGTGTCACTACTTTCATTAGCATGGAGAGCAAGCCTTCCAGCCACTCTTTCCACAATTCCCTTAAAGGTTATATTGGAAATATATAAAAGTTTGCAAGGCTTGGAATATGGAAACAAATCTTAACTGCTTAGCTTTGGCAAAGTAAATGCTCTCAATATTTTCAAGACCAGATTATATCTGCAATACAAACAAAAAAGGAAAATGTGCTCCTTCACGATCTCTTCTACCTGGAGGCATATTTGCTGTGAAGGGAGCAGTTGAAGACCTGGAGACAATACATTCTTATTAAGCTCCTACTGTGGGAGCTCCTACTACGCTCTTCCAAGACCTCCTCTGCGGTCACAGACTTTATCTTCATCCCTAGCCTGTTGGCCCGCTGGAAGATTGATGTCATTACTCACAGAATGGATGATCTCATGAGATAAAAGTGTGGGTAATTCAGAGCAGTTCGTCCTCTGCCAGGGAATCTGTCGGTTGCTTTATGGCTCTGTCTGTGAATGCTAAGGACTCCTGCAAGCCAGGAGAGGACAGAGATGGAGAGAAGGGGTGAAAACACACCTCTAATCTTTCTTTCCTTTGGTAAAAGAGTTGATCTAGTTACTACTAAACTACAAGTTACAAAATTTAAAACAGCAAGGATAGCACGTGCTTATCAAGGAATGATAAATATCAACAGCATTTCCTCTTCCTCCCACCCTCGTTCAAATGATCTGGAATTTTGTTGGGATTTGTTTGGGGGAGAGAGAGAGAGAGAGAGAGAGAGAGATGAGATCCTGGGGGCCTAGTTCAGTGCTTCCTGACATGCAGGAAGTATTCCACCTCTGTTCCACTATCTACACACCCCAGTCCTGTAGGTTTTCATTAAGTTAAATTGTTATACTGGGTGATGCTCTTATCTATGTCTGCTGAAATATATAAAGTCATTTCTATGGATTAAATAGAACTGATTACTTACAGATAAAAAATTGATCTAAAGTTTTAATGTATTAATTTTCTTCTTCTCTAACATATGCATAACTATTCCTGAAGCACACTAGCTATTTTTGTAAATAATCTGTAAGAGGAAAAAAATCAAAGCCCTCACAAAACAGGTTTCTGTAAGAAGTTTCTCAGTAGTTTTTTAAAAGAAATTTGTAAGCCTGTTCCGAATCTTGAGCCTTCAAAGAACATAACCACCAGGAGCAGCTGCATCATGTCCCTATATTTTAATAAAGCATGCAGTTAATTTGTTTTGATGTGGTTTGCATTTCTTTTTCAGATGAGCACAAGGACACAGGAAAAGCACAACAATGGGCTGCGTTGGATAAGCCAGGAAGCAGACATTGACAAAGAAAGCAACAATTCTTTAAAACTAAAAGGGGGAGAAAAATCCTATCACTGAGAAGGAAGAAAAGCAACCCTGGACGAGAAACATTTTCCCAGATGGGAGCTCAGGAGATGTGGGGTGGGGTGGGGAACAGACGGGTACCAGGGGAGAGAACCAACCGAACCTCGTTCATAGAACAAATCAATCCACTTACAGGACCTGCTCAACTTCACCTGCTGGAGGTAAGGTCAGTCTCTTTCCCAGTTCTCTGAATGAATGGGGAAGGCGGCTGCAGATGGAGCCTCCCACCACAGGAATGTGTGCTATCTGGAGTCTCGGGAAGCCCTGGGTACTTAAAGGAGCTGTAGCAACAGGTTTTCCCGTCTCTGGAACACTGAGCCAAGTGTCAATGTTGAGTGAGATCCCAGGAACAGTTTAAAGGCTGCCTTGAGAATTCCAAACCAGCTCTTTTCTTGCTTTTTCTCTTTCTCTCTTTCTTTTTATTTTTACAGAATCTCAATTTACATTTTTTATCATTTCTGTCTTTTGGAACCCACAAGCTATTTCCTGACCACAGATGAAAAGGCATGTTAAGGCTTTGGAAGTTGGACAGCACAGAAATGTGACTTTTCCCACAGGGAGTTGCTGGTGGGGAGAATAGCCAGAGACATCACCCCCCTCAGCAACAATATACAAGGGGGAAGAAAAAAAAGAAAAGAAAGAAAAACTGGCTTCCTCTGGTGCAGTTCATAATCCCCTACCCTATGGACAGATCCAGTATGCACACCGAGGAAGGACCCCAGTGGGTAGGGAACAGAGGGGAGGGAAACGGGGACACCTTCACAAGATTTGCTCATACAATGTATGTACTTATTCATAATGAAGATATTAAAAAAAAAGAAAACTTAGGAGAGGAAAACACATCCTCCAAGTAACGTGATAGCCAGCCGTGCCCGTGTGTGCTGGCATGCTCCTTTAATCCCAGCACTCAGTTGGGAGAGGTAGGAGGATAGCCATGAATTCGAGGCCACCCTGAGACAACAGAGTGAATTCCAGGTCAGCCCGAGCTACAGTGAGACCCTACCTCGAAAAATCAAGCAACCAAAATCAAAATACCAACAACCAAGGAACATGATAAACCACCGGCCTTTCTTTACCTACCAGCTGTATGCCATTCTTTGCCTACCACCCTTCAACACACATATTTACCTTTCAACTTTTCCCTGTGCAGTTTTCATTGTCTTAAAATAAGACTGCTTCCAGACTGTGAATGAGGAGGTAAAACTCACCATGTAAGCTTGCTTCATCTGTCCTTAGAGTGGGGTCACTGCCTATGAGTTGGGGGACACAGACAAACTCTAGTCATATCTTTTTAAACTGCACACTATGGGGCTGGAGACATGACTCAGTGGTTAAAGCCTAACAAGCTGGGATTCAATTTTCTAGTACCCTCATAAAGCCAGATGCACAAACTGGTGCATGAGTCTGGAGTTGGATTGCAGTGTCAACAGATCCTGGCACACCCATATTCTATCTCTTCCTCTCTTTCTCAAGTAAATAAATAAATAAAAAAAAAAAGGACTGGAGAGATTGCTTGGTGGTTAAGGCACTCGCCTGCAAAGTCTTAAGGATCTAGGTTCAATTCCCCAGTCCCCACATAAAGCCAGATGCACAAGGTAGCACATGCATCTGTTGTTTGCTGTGCTAGAAGCCCTGTGCATACATTCTCTCTGTCTGTTTCTCTTCTATCTCTATCTGATTGCCAACAAATAAAAATATTTTTTAAAATATTTTAAAAAATAAATAAACTCCTATGATTGCTAAACCCTAGAGATTGAGAAGTCTGGTTTTGGTTGAAGAACTGGTATCTGGAATGGCTTACAGCCGTTGTTTATGGTTTCCATATTAGTTGCAATTTATTTTACTCTACATGTCAACTTTTGCTTATTTATTTTGAAAGTTCCCAAGAAGCAACAAGTACATAATCCGCAGTTTAAAGAGAGCCTGTAGAACTCAAGGGAGAAAGTCTTTGCCAATGAATCTTGCTGTTGAGACAGGGTCTCAGTAGGTAACCCAGGCTGGCCAGAAATTTGGTATTCCTGCCTCAGCCTCCCAAAGCTGGAATTACCACCATGCTTGGCTTGGATGAGTAATTTATGAGGTTCTAAGACTTCATATAACTTCTCATGAAGCCTTTCAAACTTCTTGTGGCATAAACTTATTTGAAAATGAGCATATTCTGATTTCAACAGTGAAAGTGCACCCAAGAATAGACACCTCCCCCCCCCAACTCAACAAGTTTAGAATGAGAAATAAGCCAACACTCCCAAAATGAATAGCCAGTAAAAAAAAAAAAAAAAAAAAAAAAAGACCACCCTTCATCTTGGAGAGAGAAAGTTAAATGTCTATAATACAAAATATACTGCTGAGTGAATAATTTGCTAATTACCATCACTGCTTATTTTAATTAGCAGTTTCCTAGGTGATTTCTATATAAAAATTGAAGAAAGATAGTGACTAAATACTTACTTAGTTTATTAATGTGGTAGATTGGAGAGCTCACAGAAGCAAGCTTCAATGTCTATGACTTGGCACATTTGTGAAAATGAAATAGAGGAAATGGAAGGAACCAAAACACAAGAGTCAGCAATGGATGACTCGTACCGATTCTCAGACAACAGCCAACACTGAGATGCCCTGTAGATTCCTCCACCACTCTGAGATGCCTCGAGTCTTGGACTCTGTGCAGTTATAAAGGTAGCAACTCAAACACCCCTTTAGGAACAATATTCAGCCAACTCACTGCCTTCGACCTTGGCCCTGGCACTCGCCCTTGGTGCTGTGATTTAACCTCCTCCTAAAGGGATGGTGAAGCTCTTTTAGTCATTCCCAATGGGCATGGAGGGTTGCCAGTAGGCGAGTCTATAATCAGGTAAGCACTACTTATTTAACCACTGAACTTAAGATGACCAGATGTCTCTATAAAATGGGAATTAGGAGTTTTAAGATTTTACACTAACATGCCTATGCATTCCCCTCACTCTTTCTGTTTTAATTTAATTTCGAGCAGCAGTGAACTCTTATCCCCCTTTGAATTCTGCTATATCACTGACGTGGACCAAGTTAAACTGGGTCCCCACAAATCCTTCCCAGCATTGTGTTGTTGAAACTTCTACAGGGAGGAGGTGTAAAGACAGTAAAGAATCTGCATTCGAGCTATCCGGGACCACTTTACTTTTGCTAGCCAGACAATGAAATCAACACAAAAATCAATCAACAAGAAGAGATAAATTGTTGAAGGCACTTGCCTGAAAAATCCATGCAATAAAATATCACATGACAAAATAAATTACTGACACATAGAAAATATGGACAAATCATATAAACTTGATCTTAAAATACACCAAACACAAAAAAGTGCATACATAGTTTATAGTTCCATTTATATGAAGTTCAAAATCCAAGTGTTTAAAGATTAAGGCATTAGAACAGGGAGCCACCACTGTGCTGAGGAGCTTGGATCTTGACTTCAGTGCAGTAGGATATAAACCTGCATGGAAAATGGACATGGAGATGCGGCTCAGAGAAGTTCACCCAGAAGGCTTGGGTGGGCTTTGGTTTTTGTATGGGGGGAAGAAAGAAGAAGGAGAAGGAGAAGGAGAAGGAGGAGAAGGAGAAGGAGGAGAAGGAGAAGGAGAAGGAGGAGAAGAAGGAGAAGAAGAAGGAGAAGAAGGAGGAGGAGGAGAAAGAGAGAGAGATTCATGGACTATTTGTGCACTTTGCTATATGTATGCTATTCTGCAATTAAAAGTTTGTAGCGATAAAATTACACAGTAGGGGGAAAAGACAAATTAGAAAGTTATTACAAAATAGAAATGGTTCAACAGTGAGAGTCTCATTTTTGTTTTGTGAGGACATTCTAATTACCTGAGGATTCAGAAAATGACTCACCTATTTTTCTTAGGGTTTTATCTTCTTAGGCATGGGATGTGGGATGATAAAGGGAATCAAATAATCATTAAACTCCCCAAACACAAATAGGTTGGGGAGGGTGAGTTAGGGCTTCCTTTAGCCACTTCCTGCTTAGAGACCCCTTCAGCCTCTTTTAAGGTTATAATCTTTCCTCTGATTCTCTCTGAAGAGAAATTGCTGCAGAGTGCCTAGGAAGACAGAATATGAACTTTCAGGTAGAGAAAGTGTGGCCTACATTATTGAAGAGCTGGAAAGAAGGGGAGACTATCCAAGAATGAGAGGTGTTCGTTTTGGGCTGTCTTCCTCACAACCTCAACCCCAGGTAGGGTCTCCCTCTAGCCCAGGCTGACCTGGAATTCACTATGAAGTCTCAGGGTGGCCTCAAATTCATGGCGATCCTCCTACATCTGCTGGGATCACAGGCATGAACCACTACACCTGGCTGGTGTGTCCTGTTTGTGAAAAAATAATGGATCTTTAAGACTAGAAGCAGAAGTCTGAGAACCCCAGTATCTCTTTCCCATGAAATTTTCAGACAATTTTATTTTCAGTGCTGGGATTGAATTTAAGATCTCACAGTCTGATACAACTCTGCCCCAGACCTACACTTTCAGCCCCATAGGTATTTTGTTTATTTGTTTAAGGACTCTGGAAGACTTAATTTCTACCTTTAAAAACTATGCCTTTTACTGTTGTGTTTTTTAGTTCTCTTTATTTTATTTATTTGCATGAGAGAGAGTATGGGGCACCAGGGCCTCTTACCACTGTAAACAAACTCTAAATGCATGCACCACATTGAACAGCTGGTTTTATATGGATATTGGGAAATCAAGACCAGGCCTGCAGGCTATGCAAGCCTCTCTCCAACCCTACTATCATTGTTTGAAAGAGTATCTTGCCTTGTAGCTCAGGCTGTCTTAAACTCTACAGACCAGGACCTTGTCAAACTAGAGATCCTCCTGACTTAGTGTTCCAAGTGAGTCTGCATCATCATGTTCAGTTAATTCTTATTTTAACTACTTCCTTCCCTCTCTTCCTCATTCCCTCACTTCTTTCCTTCTTCCTTCCCTTTCTCTGTTTCTTTCTCCCTTAATTTCCTTTTCCTCCCAGGCATTGCAGGCTCCAAGAGAAATCATTTCAAAGGGCAGATGTGGTGATGAGCTGTGTAGGACTCAGTCTTTCCCTTGAGTTTCATGCCCTGTATGACTACCTCATGTCTGAATTTTTAACAAGTAGGTCTTTGCCTCATTCAATCATTTAAATTGTAAACAGCTGCATCTTGGCTGCATTTATGAAATCAGTTTGGAACTCCTACATCAAAATCAACACAGACAACTATGGGAAATACTAATCTTGAACATTATTTCATTTAAATATCATAGATGAGGGAAGAGAAGTACAAATTTAGGACCTATTGTGTTTG
>PVHP010000959.1:81341-120090 GCA_004024765.1 Zapus hudsonius | reverse complement strand
GAGTGACGGCCCCAACCTTGGGCCTGTATTGCGGACAGACCCCAAACCTCCGTGGAGAAACTCTCTTTCCCCTCTCAGAAAGTGGGGAAGACCGCCTCTGGGGACTGGCGGTTTGCCCGGGTCTCAGTCCTGGAATGTAACCTCAGCCACGCGGCGAGTCTGGAATCAGTCCCGGGGGATAATGGCGGCGGGAGCCAGCAGGGGCGGGAGGGCTCGGCCCTCTGCTCCACAGGGGAGCAGCGAGGGATGGAGAGTTCGAACTCGGGTTCGGCCGGTGTCCAAAGCCTGGATAGCAGTTGAGGGGGGTCAAACCTTTAGGAGAGTCCTGGCGAAGTTGTTACTCGGCCACCATCTTGCTCCGCCTCCTCAGAGCTTATTTTTACACTGTCCAATTTGACTTCTTTTGAAACTTTCATTGTGATTTGTTCTTTCATATTTGAGTTATTTTGGTAATATATTTTAAACATATTTTTCCTAGTGTAGGGAATAGTTTATTTACTTTAAGTTTTGGCATTTATTTTAATTAAGCTGCACTTTTCAGACAACAAGATAAGCATTTATAATCTTTTCAGGTTTTATTCTGCTTGTTTTATTTCCTGGTACATGGTCAAATTATGTCCTTACATTTTCCCTGTAAGTTCACAATTACTTGGAGAAATTATCAGATGACAGTTTTTTTCCCTTATTTATTTGAGCATGAGAAACAGACAGAGAGACAGACAGAATGAGTATGGGAATGCCAGGGCCTCCTGCCACTGCAAACAAACTCCACACACATGCACGACTTTGTACATCTGACTTTACAGGGAAATTGAACCTGGGCCATCAGGCTTTGCAGGCAAGCGTCATTAACTGCTGAGCCATCTCTCCAGCCCCAGATGACAGTTTCTCTGTCCTTTATACCAAATGCTTCAGTGTTTCTGTTCAAATAACTTTAATTTATCTTTTAGACTATAATAGCAATGAGTTATTGAGAACTGTGGATTAAATCTCCCATTACTGAGGTTCATTTGTCAATTTCTGTGATTGTCCCTGAGTCTGTGTTGTTACGTATATAGGTTGGTATCTTTTTTTTTTTCATTACATAATTAATGACCATTTAGTTCTTTACTAATGCTTTTATTTACTTAGTATTTTTGTCTGACATTAACATATTTTTATATTTTTTTTAAAATTTAATGTCACTGTTATAGCTTACTAACCTTTTCCTTTAAGCCTTTCAGTATTGTCATTTTTAATATAAAATCTCTATCGCTCTTCCATTATGAAGGAAATCTCTTTGTCTCATATAAAAGGTTATTTCTGGGTTTTACTTTTATAGTTTGAGAATCTCTACTTTTAATTCTTCATTTTAAACAATGGAAAAATCTGTGGAAGTGGCTTTCTAAAACAGAATGTGCTCTTATTCAAATAAAATAATGACAAGTTAAGTAGTATTTCATATAAAAATGTTGCCATTACAAGCATTATTGCATCATATATTGTAGATTATCTGTGCTCTAATTTTATGTTATAATACATTGTTGTGTTGTATTACTTTTGTAGTGCCTGAGGTCAAACCCATGACCTGTTAAATATTACCCAGGACTCTACTACTCAGCCACACACCCCTAGCATCACATTTTTTGTTTTAAAATAATACATTTATCATTCATTTTGTCTCCTTGACATTTCTGTATTTTAAGGAGTAACCACTGGTTTTCAAATTCTTTGTATATTTTTAAACCATGCCTTTTTAACTATTTCATATATTTTCTATTAAATTATGGAACCGTGAGGCTCTAATGTTATCTTCATATTTGGTATATATTTCTATTTGAATTGTATTAAAAACTGTTCCATTTTCTATTTCAACCTAGAAATAAAATATTTTCTAATTAAGTTCTGATTTTTATAAGTAGCTGGTTTGAATTGTTATAAATTATTATCATTTTGGTACATTATATAAAATAATATATTATAAAGTAAGCTTTAAAATGTGGTCAGAACTGTACAGTGCAGAAAAGAACCTGAAGGGAGTGCTAAGAAACAACGAAAGGTCAAGTTTAATGCCTTGGAGCACTTGTGGGAATGCTGTTGTTGACACAGATCGTATTGCTTTTTTAGTCACATAGCTTTATTAGTAGCTTAGCACATTACTATCTCTCAGTATAGACTCCGGCCCTTCAAGTGAAGGAGTGCTGGTCTAATTAATTATGACATCTAATCTCACTTAATTTGCTGTTTTAGTGAAGACTTCACTTTGCCTACTGTTTCTCCCCCAGGTGACAGTAAATATTAGAGAAATAATAGACCTCACAAACTAGGCATTGAAGTACTGCTCTTTGGAAAGCTGTATAGTGGAGACGTACATAAGAGGAGCATTCTGTCAAAGATGATGCCTGTAGATTATGAGAGTCCAAGGTCCCTATGCCATCACAGAGCCTCACTTTGTATTCCCTCAGAGAACAAGGCATCCAGTTAAACCACTTCTGTGTGGTTGGAGTGGCTTATTTTTTTATCACCTTTGCTTTATTCGATATCATTTGAGGCCTACAGGTACTATGATTATATTTTGGAAATTAGATAATTTATTTTGAAGTCACTGCCTCTCCCTATTTTATGCAATCTTCTGCAGTAAAGAGGAAGGGTGTGGGCTCCTAAAGTATGAAGAGAGAAATTATACTTTCTTGAAATTATAAAAATAAAGAAAAGATTTAGTGAAACCCATCAGTCCCTGAATGAGTGAGGTGTACAAAGCCTTGGGTGACTAAGCCCACAAGAGATTTTGTGACTTCTCAGTATAGTTAGGCTCTATGAGAACTAGCGGATGGATTAAACTGTGCAGTGCAGGAAACACAGCAATTCAAAAGCAGATGCTTAAACCACTATGCCAGCCCTTCTGGCATATTGTAGAACATGGTGTTGCAAATACAGCAGAGAATTGAAATTTAGATTTTTAGATATGGGCATTGTTGCCAACCCTCCTCTAGCTTTCACCGCTTAGAGTCTTACAAGTTAATTTAACAGTTCATATTAATACAATTGCTGTCAAAATTAATTAAGCATTTTATTTTTTTATGCTTTTAAACATTTCTTTGATGCAAGTAAGGAAAACGTCTAAGCTTAAATGTGCATCCATGCTGAAGATGGAAGATTCTTTATATTTGGGGTAATTAAAGTTTTGAGTTACTTTTTTAGTTTCATTAGTTTCAGCTTTAAAAAAAAGTTTCACAAATGATGCACTCTTTTGATTAAAATGGTCACTCTTCTTCATCCATCATGTAATGTATAAAGTATAAATTAACTCCTTAATTTTTCATTTTTAATCAAATTACAGTGGCGCATAAACTGAAGGTTCATAATCTTTGCTTTTATAATCTCTTCAACCCATTCTCTTTTTCTAAAAGTCATCAAAGCATGCCATTTGATCTTTAGTTTTTTTTCTTCTTGCTGCTTTCTATGTTACAAGTGAACATGGAAACACTTCTATAGGATTTCTACGTGTCATAAAACCTAATTTTATGGTTAGATAACTCGAATAATGAATAAGATAGTTAGGACTGTTTTAAATGATATGGTACTACCTCAATATAGAGAGAACATGAAAGGCTTGGGAGAAAGATGATTTTTTATGGAGTAGCATCCTGGGATGGATGTCACCATTCCTCAGTGTTAATACATTTTAATTAGCAAAATGTCACCAATATTAAAACCAATTCTCTCAGGTTTGGAGCCATACTGAATACCACAGCAATTCACAGTAGGCATAGAGAGAATAACATTATCATTTCACATGAACATCACATACAGACTAGAAGTTATGCCAAAAAAACTTTGAAATCACAGCCTCAAATATGATAGCAAAAACATAGGGGACAACAGAGTTCAATTAATTCTAGTCCACATTAGTTCCAAACTGAGTTCTATCTTTATGCAAAAGCTTCCAGGTAAATGTGATTCGAAGTCAGGCATCAAGTCCTGAAGAGCTTGCAATTGCAAACTAAGTGACTTCTGGCTATAGTTCATGTGCACTCACCAATCTGTAGAGCAACAGAACCGTACACTGAGAAGTCATCATTAACACCCTAATGAAGACTGAAGCTAATGACTGAAACATATTCACTGAGGTACTGGGCAATTGTACAGAGTTCCTTTTTGAAGGAAAAATTAAAATGTGACAGAGTTTGAACTTCAATGAGGAAATCAATTAAGATAAGACAAGAAGTCAAGATGCATGAGCACACTGAGAATTGAATAACTCACGTGGACAAGAAGAGAATAGATTGGTATATTGCTCTGTGAAATAATGAGTGGATTGTGATGAGCTGGATTTGCAAATAACTGAATTACTTTGAAAAATAATGAGAAAAACAACCAAGTTTGCTTATGTTCCAACTTCAAACCATTTGGACCATCGCTATAAAAATGCAGAAGAAAGAACTAGGGCTGTAGAGATGGCTCAGCAGTTCGTGGTGGCTGCTTGCAAAGTCTAACTGCCTGGGTTTGATTCCCTGACACCCATTAAAGCCAGACACTCAAGGTGGCATATCACATGTATCTGGAGCTCATTTGCAGAGGCAGGAGGCCTTGGTGTTTCCATACTTTCTCTCTATCTTTCTCTCTCTCTCATAAATAAATATTTAAAAAAAAATAGAAGGGTGAGGTAATATCTCTTATTAGACATGGCAATGACTGGGATACGTGTGATGGCAGAAACCTTAATAGAATTGAACTAAAGTGAAATCTCAGTTTTATTCATAACAAGTATGGATTAGTTTTTTTAATGCAGAGCCCTATTTTATTCTGTTAAAATGCTATAAGTAAATGATCTTTTGTAGATTAGAAAAATGTCTTCTTCATGTTTTAAGCCATTGTCCTCACTCATTAAACTTTAGTTCAGTAAACCTTCAAGTATGTATAATTATAGTGAACTAACATTTACTCAAAGACTAGATATACATCCTCTTTGATTTGCTTTGCACTTAAGGAAAGGAGCATCAGTCTATATCCCTCTATAGGACAGGTGACTTCACAATCAGACGACTAGGTTGGTCTGTTTACTCATTCATTCAAATATATGAGTTTCCACTCTGAACAAAGCTGATAAAACTCAAGCAGAGAACCTGAGCTGCTTTGACATGGCTCACTTTATCCAAATTCATGAGCTAGAAGCCACATTAATCTTGGGGAAGGTAGATCAAATGTTGACACTGTGAACTTGAAGCCTCTCAGAAGAGAAGATAGGAGGGAGGTGGTAATGATATACCTTCTATGGGGAAAAGATGTGCCTGATGATTTGGAGAAGTTCTACATGAAGATGCCTATTAGATCTAATTTTATTCTTCTCCATTTTACATTGATTAAATGTCTTGCTCTACTAATGATGTCCATTTAGTGAATCTGGATGTGATTCATCCAGTGATGACATGTGAATTAAATCATCATTGTCTGATAGGAGTGAATTAAAATTCTAATTATGGTATGTTTTTATTACATGCCTCTAGTAACTTCTTGGCCATGGGATGCAGGGGGTAATTTAAGCATCAGAAGCCCAAGTTCAACCAACCCAAAGTAGCCAACGAATGGAATAGCAATTACTGAGTACTCACAGATTTTGCATTTGAAATTTTGTATGTACTGAATAAAAGCCCAAATACCAGAGCATGAGAAGAATTGAATTACACTGAGAGGTGCATATGTAGAAGATATTTATTCAGAAAGGATAGTAGTGTGGCTAACAGATTTTGAAGGGTATTTGCAAGGCTCCTCTCTCCCACCTGGCAGGTCTGAGAAGCAAGGGAACAGTATAGTCAACCAGTTCCCTCCTCCCGTCACTCAGCCCATTTGTTTGTATCCCCCACAACTTGCTTTATTCAAATATGCCCCATGTTGGAATCACTATTCCAGGATGTGTCTGAAAACTTTGACATTTCAGTACTACAAATCTCTTAATAGTCTATCAAAGTTATGGGATAAGATTATGACCATTAAGTATAACTTCTTTATCTTGAGTTCATAATCAAGATCTTTGAGTTTGAAAAGCCCCCAAAATGTATGCAGGATTCCATATATTCATGTGTATATTCATATATTCCCCTCTTCATAGTAGTGGAGAAGAACCACTACTATCATACCCAAGGGGAACACAAGATCCTTGTCTTGGCTTCTGTGACAGATTTTCCTTTGGATTTGTGTTTCTGAAAAGATTCTACATAAAGAATATACTGAGATCAAGCATGAAGATCCCAGTGGAAGTGCATGGTGGTAAGAAGAGGCTTGAGGATTTAAAGAAATCAAAATGAAGCACAGGAGGCAATGCAGGAGGGCCACCTAGGAGATGGCAGGCGAAGCCACCAGGACTGGCAAGGAATGGCAGGATGCTGCCAGTTCACAGGGGAAACAGGAATCCAGTCTCAAGACAACCTTTGAGGCAGTTGGCAGCCTAAGGACATGTCACATGGCTGCCACAGAAGTGATAAACTGGTTTCCCCTTGCATCAAAGGACCAGAAAATTCTGGAAATTTTTCTTGACCTTGATCTTGTGAAAATCTCTGGGTACTCTTGAGAACAGGGGAGAGGAAGGGTTTGGAGGCACTTGGGAGCTGAGGTGCCATTGGAGAACAAGGAGGTGCTGAAAGGGGGGAAACAATGGAAGGACATTTCCCCTTGACCATGATTGAGGAGGAAGAGATGAGAAGGCAGGACGCAGAGAGGGATACTGAGCGAGAATCCCAGAGAAGCTGTGACCTCAGTCCGAGTGCTGCCTCCAGGCAGAGGTTCCCACACACATCGATAATGGCCTGTCCACAGGGTCCTGATCTAGAGGCTGCAGTATGGGTTTCTTTCATTAACCAATTATTGGGGGCCTGGTTAATATAGACTTCCAGCTACTGTGGAACCTACGTGATTTTAAATATTGCTTTAAATATGTTTGATAAATAATGAAATGCATTTTAAATTATAATAAATAAAATATAAGAGCATATATAAAGAAACATTACCAGCCAGGTACAAATCAGTGCATTCTCTTTTACTTCAATTATTCCAAGCCATAAATAAAGATTAGCTTTCAATTGTACTTTCAATTCTCTTGCCAGCAATGCCTCTGGCAATGGTGCCATCAGGTTCGCAGCTCTTGAATGCAAAGGCAGTGTCATATTCATCTCTGAATCCTCCCCATAGAGTCCTCTGCACACAGAATCAAGTGGAGTACTGTGCGCATCATAAACACCTTCTATGGAAAGTTGCCTAAGAGTCTTTAAGGAAAACAGATTTCTACCAAGTAAATATACCTCTGAAGTGGAATATTTATTGTACTTTAGGCCTAGGCTAAAAGACAAATGAAACATTTTCCCCGCATGGGGATCGCAGGAGACAGTCAGACACATGTAAGGAAATTGTTCCCTTCCCTGAAGTCAATGACCTGCCAACGCACATAGGGCAGGGCGGAGCCCTTAAGATCAGAGCCCAAACCTGTGCAGAGTGCTCAGGGAAATGATGGCCCACAGTAAGGGAAGTGTGAAAGAATAGGCGGATATTCGGCAAGGAAGGTGGTGATTACTATATCCTGGGTACTGTTACAAGCTCTGCGTTTCATCGGTGAATATCACAGATAAAAATCATTCTATTCTGTGAGCTGCCATCTCAGCTACTAGTAACTCAGCCAATGAAATCCTTTCAGTGGGTAGATGCCTCCCTTTCTTTCTAACAGGGAGAAGTGTTTAAAGTAGAGGACATTGGTATTTAAATTCCAGTGCATATTGGTGTTGTAGGCATCTCCACGTTGCTTGGATGAATATCCAAACCAGGCACAGATTGT
The DNA here is from genome assembly GCA_004024765.1 of Zapus hudsonius. NCBI lineage: Eukaryota > Metazoa > Chordata > Mammalia > Rodentia > Dipodidae > Zapus > Zapus hudsonius. The sequence continues at coordinate 112,289 of PVHP010000959.1, read as the reverse complement.
GGGATGAAGGAACCTATTTCAAGCCCAGATCCAGGGACCCAGGCAGAGCTCAGACTATTCTGCATAACTTTGGGCTAGAAATCAGATCTGCCCCAAACACACTTTGGGCCAGGCCACCCCCTCTGATCCACCCCCTGTGATGCCTCTTCTAGCCCTGAGGCTTGGGAGCCAAGTTACCAGCTTTAATAACACACCTGAGTATATTGGGAGACATGCATTCAAACTACCACAGTTGGTGTTGGTTTCCTGACTGGATCACATATATTCTGATCCATATTAGAGCAACTTTTATAGGATCTCCCCCAACTTATGGTTAAATTTTTATATATTTACTTGACAGCTAGAAAAACCTTCCTTCAATGATTCCAAGTATCTTTGACTGTTCTCAGCAGTTCATATCTCCCTGCCTCACAACAAGCTGTGTTTGCACATGGTGTAAGAAGAAGGTGTGGCAACACTGGACCGTCTCCCTCCTCCCCTCCATCTGTGTACTTGCTGTGTTTTTCCTGCTGTTCCTCACTCTTCGCATGTGCCTTGCTAAGGATTGCTTCAAGAGCATCTTAGTTGTCTGAGAAAAATCCATCTCCGAATTGTATGTTTGCAGGAGATCTTATAAGCTAGCCAGCCCATCTTTGAAACCAGAGACTTACAATAAGGGAGTGAAATGGAAGAATGATGAAATACATGGTAAAGTGATTGTGTAGAAAGACACGTGAGGTCATAGGAGAGGAACAAGGTCGGGGAGAGGCACTTGAGACAGAATGAGATGACTGAAATGCTTACAGGACATAGGCAATAGGATTATGACTCCAGTGTGCCTTGTTTGTTACATATTTCATTATCCATGTAATAATTTTAAGGACTTTTCCAGCATAGAATTTTTATTTACAAAATTTGAGGATAAAAAAAAAACAAGAATGACTTAACTAAGTACACACACAGGTTTTATTCTTCTTCTCCATTTCCTCCCTTCCTTCCTTTCCACCCACTCCTCTTTTTTCTCCCCTTCCTCTCCTTCACCTAAAGCAGCTATGAAATTGGTCTGTAGATCCTAAGTTTTTGACTTCACATTTTCATATAGAAAGTTGTCTTAGGGAGACCAGCAGGAAAGTGAATCTGCCTATGCAAATGAAAAGTGTGTGCAAATGAAAAGAATTTCTTTAATAATGCATCATTCTGTCTTTGCTTCCTCCTGAGCAGAGCTGGATTTATGTAGCTTTTCCTCAATGTATATGGTACAGTTATTAAGGCCAAACTTGGTTCCATTTTATTTTTGTTGGCAAAATCAAAGTGATTAGCACAAGAACGTTTGGGTCATTACTGAATAATTGCCTTACTTATTCAAGTCTAATGTTAGGTAACGATGCATAAACACAAATGAGGGTTTGACATGAACCTGTCCATTCTGACATACCTGGATTCTGAATATTTGAGAGGCTAGTGCAGTTAAAAGGCATTGTAAAGAAGGAAAGTCCATGTTCACAATGCCTTGACCTCATGTCTTATGTTAGTAGCATGATCAGTTGCAGGTCCTGTGGGAGGGGTCATGCTGCTAAAGACACCCCTCAGCAATCAGCAACAAACCAGGTTGTACATGTGAGCATTAGGATCAGTTTCAATATGTCTCATGATATAAAAAAAAACGAGTGGGAAGTTTGCTGAAACTGAGTTCTGCTTACACATGGAAATAGTGATGTCAACATGCCTCAGCCTTACATTGAATTATATGTTGTTTCCTGCTTCTGTTTGTAGCACTTTCAAAAGATTTTTGAGTATGAGAAAGAAACAATAAACCTTAAAAGAAGTTGCCAAATTGCATCTTTGAACTTCTGAACTTCCAGAGCTCTGGAGGATTAAAAGCAGCTTTTGCTTGAACATCTGTGCTGGAAGAGCAGTGCACCCATTGGTGGGGACTTCCTTTGAAAGGCTGACAGGGCAGGTGAAATAAATGCTGACCTTGACATCAACAGTGGTTTTGATACCTAGATGCAATTGATCAATGTGTCTAATCTATTCAGATTTTACAAACAAAACAGAATTCACCCCACTTTATTTTCATTTCAAAGCTGTTTTTTATATTTTGATATATTTATTTGCAAGCAGATAATATATACATATATGTGTGTACACAGATAGATAGATAGATAGATAGATAGATAGATAGATAGATAGATAGATAGATAGATAGATGATAGATAGATGGATAGATAAATGATAGATGATAGATAGTGTCTCTATCCACTACAAACAGAACTCCAGATACATATGCCAGTTTGTGCACCTGACTCTACATGGGTGCTGGGGAATTGAACCTGGCCATTAGTCTTTGTAGGCAAGCTCCTTAAATACTGAGCCATCTCTCCAGCCCTCAAAGTTATGTTTTGATACATGATGTTGGATTTAGTAAAAGCTACTTTGTAAGTTTCTACCTATAACAAACAACAAATCCAAACACTTGAAAAACCAGCCAAAAGCTCAGCCTGTAAAAGATAAAATTATATTTAAAAATTGTACTGTATACATTTCATTGTCCTTTCAACTCTAATTTAGATTTCTGAGAAATTTACTAATGAACCCCAACTCTACTGAGTATTAACAGTGAGGTGGGAAAGAAAGAGACAAGAAAAACATACAAAAATAGAAGGAAATCAGGTTACATAGAAGTTTTAGTTTAAACAGACTTTATGCCTTAGTTTTTTACTTTAAATTTGCACAGAAATAGGTTTGTTAAAAGAATAGAGAAGCATATCCATGGAAAGAGCTCGCTTCTCACTGGAAGCTTTTCAAGAAAACGTTTATTCAAGGGAGTCTTTAATTTCTCTGCTGAAGGTTTGTTTGTTTGTTTGTTTTCAGTATTTCTTTAGCTGGGGCTCACCTCCCTTACTACTGAATGTATCTTCACTTAGACATTTTATACTTAGAAAAAAAGCTTTAAAAATCATCTTAGTCCCCATTTTGCAGATAAGTAAAAACGAGTGCTTCGATGTCTGGTAACCAGGCAAAGCAACAATGGAACTTAAGCTGGAAGGTGGGGTTTTTGTTGTTGTTTTCTTGGAGACAAGAGCTTCATTCCACTGGTACATCTTGGTCTTTCTCCATTGTGATAATTAATCTTCATTGTCAACTGGACTGGATTTAAAATTCACTTGGTGACACACCTCAGAGCATGTCTGTGATTGCATTTCCAGTAAAGATTAGTTGAGGTAGGCTCCATCTGTGAGCTAGCAGCCCAGACTGAGTAGAAAAGAAGAAAGCCACTTGAGCGCCAGTGTTCTCCTAATTCTCCTTTCTGGTTTATGGAGACATGTAGAGTTCAAGCCACATATCCCTTGCCTTGAACTCTTCCATGATAAACTATACCACCAAGAGAAAAAATAAATCTTTCCCCATTATATTTCTTTAGCTAGGTATTTTATCACAGATACAAGAAAAGAAACTAATAGACCCATCTTGTTTAATTTCATTATTTATTAGAACCATTCAGCATTTTGTGTACACAAGTCAGTTGAAGAGAGGGTATGGCCAGCCCTGACTAAATTGCTTATCTTTGGGCTTCAGCCTGTAGAGTCTATCATTCATAAGCATGAATGATATAAAAATCTGTGAAAACAGTCAACAGGAATTACTTGACTCATAGAGTGTGTCAACAAGCCCAGAAGTCTTTAAACTCCTTATCCCATGTTCCTTAAGATAAATGGGTCCTTATCCCATGTTCATTAAGATAAATGCCAATGGCTTAGTTTTCATATGAACATACACACACACATATGTAGGCTTCCAGTAAACCAGGGTTCAGATTAAACCAGTTGGTGGGTTTATCCTGCTTCTAAAATGAATAAAGGAGAAGTTTAGCATAGTATTTATGATCTAATGCTTTACATTCCAAAAATATTTTTTGTTTAAAACTATAATTATTAGAGTATAATCTCTACAATCATACAACACTTCTTGGGTTTTGTGTAATGGTTTCTTTTAACATTTCATGTGTATCTTTTTCTCAGACCATTTGTCATTTCACTCTTGTAGGTCTCTGAAACCTAGAGTAGCTCAGCTGCATTCTTTCTTGGGTTAGTTGGCTGGGAATGATTTTGCCTATAGAAGTCAGATCTGTACTAACTACTGCCAGGGGAATGTTTCAGAGTATGTTTCTGGACCAGCAACCTCAGGAATGTCTTAGAACTACAGTCCATCAGGACCTCCCCAAAACCTGCTTTCTCAGAACTTCAGGAGTTAGGCCAGAACAGAAATCTGATTTCCCCAGTCTCTAGGAGGTTCTGATCCATGCTAAATAATCATTGCCTTAATAGGAAAAAAAGAGAATGAAATATCTTCATTATTCCTAGACAACTTATAACTTAGTAGTGTTTTTAAGAAATCTTTGTCTTCATTTCCAGACATACTTATATAAAATCTACTGGTGTATGTGCAATCACTGGTAGGCATGTTGAATTGCTAAGGCTGAAACATGTAGGCAAAGTCTCATAAAGTCAACAAAGATTTCCCATGGTAAGGCACTGCCCACAGCAGGAAGAATATATTTTGGTTTGAAAAACAGTGCCTGACTACTAAAATGCATGTTAATTTCATGTGTGCATATCAAATGCAGTTTGTTGTACTTTGGCATAGATATTTTTGTTCTAAAGAGTAAAAACAAATATTCCGAAATTATGCCCAGAATTTTAATTTTAAAATTTACATTATGTTTATGTATGAGCACCAGGCATATAACCTCCTGTTCAAAGCTTCTCTGTATAATGTTTCTCTTACTCTCGTTCTAAAATTCATGTGCAATTTCAAAGGAAACTTGTGGTTGACTTCTCAGAATGCAAATCTTGTCTTAAAATACGCTTGAGCTCCTGAAACATAGCTGGATTGTAGTTAAAATTCTGTGGGCGAGTGGTTTAAAGGTGTTCAGAAGCTATGGAGGGAAAGTAATCACCTGTAAGTCAAAGGGAGGCATCTGTTGATAAAGGAGAAAGCTCTTTTAGTTCTTATCTGAGTGATAAGAGGCCAAAGTATAAAACTGGTTTTAATTGTGTGTTCCAGTCACCACTAACCAGGGAATCACGGTGAGAATTCTTCTGGAGTGCTATTTGTTTGGAGACTCATAGTTTAATGATAATCCATCATGAATAATGTACTCCCCTGCATGAAATCAGCAACTTGGATCAACTTCAAAGAATAAAATGATAGCTTGGTGTCAACACCTTGATGACCCCTAAGGAGAAGGCCGCTCCTTTGCAGCCCATGAGCACTTACGGTAGTTAGCACCAGTGCTAAGGAAATGTAAACACCTTTACTTTCCAGCTGTTGCTAATTGGTTTGGGAATATTTATGCAAGTGTTGATTTTAAAGCTAAAAATAGCACAGTGATGTTGAAATCCAAGGCATCCCGGCTGTCACAAATGATCCTATGATCCCGAAAGCGTTGCTAAAAATGTGCACTCTTTAAAAATTAGAGTAATTAAACTTGTTTTTTATTTTTATTTATTTTTTTTGTGAGAGCTACATCTATGTTGCTTGAGATGATACAAGAAGTTCAGGACAGGCTTTTAAAGGTCCCTGACAGGTTGGCAAGACATTGTGACCTCCTACTGAATGGTGTTAGAGATCAAGGGATATTAGTGTGGATCATGCAGGGCATAAATTTTGAAATAGTGTCTTTCCTATATTCTGTGTTGCTGGTCTTATCCTTGCATCTTAAATTTACATTGAAGGTGTAAAATGTAATCATTTTAATAACAAATTTAAATGTACACCTGCCAAAACACTGAGTTTCTGGAGACAAGTTGGAAGGTTTTAAATCACATGATATTTCTCAGACCTAAAGTTGAAGAACTATGGAAGCTGTTCAGCGCCAGCTCCACATACCTTTACTTCCTCCTAATCACGGTTATTTTTGTCCCTTTCCTTCCAAATTTAAAAGTCATGATTTTACAGATTTTCCTCAAAGTTATTTAAATAAGCTATGTGAAAAATATCATTTTCATTTTTAGCTATGTGTGAGTTCGTGACTCTTTATCATGGATTTAGTGGAGGAAGAGCTGAAGTATGCTTCAATTATTGCTTGTTAATCATTTTGAAGTTTGGGGAAGAAAGTGACTTCATGTACTCTGTTGAGAGAGACACCACCTGTGTGCTCTGAAGCCCTGCAGTGTTAGTACCAGCAAGATGGATTTGGAGTCGCTGTACGTCTCCATGGACAGCACTCAATATCTGTCTGCCTGCCCACCTCTAGCGAGAACCAAAGGATTCGGTCACTGCGAGTGATGGAGTGATTGGCACAAGTGGTAGACACTGCCCACTAGTTAAAGATAAACTGTAGTTTCCACCTCTTTGTGATTGCTGTAGCAAGGCAGAGTTATTGATGCTATAGCAGAAGTCCTAAGATGAAGCCAGAGACTGTGCACTCCCTTTCAAGTGTGCACTTATAGGAATGATGGCTGGTGGAGTTGGTTTAGAATTGTCCTTGAGTAGATCATCATCCCTAGTGGGCACTTCTAGGGCTTTCAGATAGTAATTGACATTTTCAAATTCACAGCACATCAGGTATGTTGTTGACATAAATAGAACCTTTACTTCCATCTAAATAGAAGTAGATAAATAACTCTTCTTAACCTTACCTGATGTCCATTCAAGTCACAATATGTTCTTCCTTGGCTGGGAGTCAACAATCAAATTCTTTGTGGGATATTGAGCAGTGATGCAAAAGTGGAGATGCAAACTTAATAATAAATATATAGTTTCCTGTCCTCAGTATCCACAGGATATGTATTCAACCAGAGTTACCAAACAAAAAAAGAACATTTTGGGACTAAAGAGATGGCTCAGAAGTTAAAGACACTTGCTTCCAAGCCCAACAGCCTGGGTTCAATTCCCCAGTACCCAAAATACAAAGTGGAACATGCCTCTAGAGTTTGTACCCTGGTGTGCCCATATTCTCTCTCTGTCTCTCTCTCGCTCACTCTCTCACTTGCTTGTTCTCGCTCTCGCTCTTAAATAAGTAAATAAATAAAATAATTTAAAAATTTAAAAAGACTTCTTAAAAATTACAAAGACTATTTGTTTACACTACCTGTCACTATTAAATGCTTTTGGGCTGGTAGACTTTATATGGCCAAGAGGCATTATTTCCCAAATTGATTTTATAGACTCAATGTGATCTCTAGAAAAAAATGGATTTTTGGCAAAAATTGACAAGCTAGTTCTCAGATTAAAATCAAAGAGACTCAGAATAGTGAAACAACATTGAATCAGAAAAGAAAATTGTGAAGGAACCACACATCACGTTTTCAAAACTTAAAACAAAACTAAGGTGTTGCAGAATGTATAGTGTTGGTATAAGGATAGACTTAGATCAATTGAGCACAATAGAGAAACAAAAATACCCTTTCATTTTTTGGTAAATTGAATTTTGATACAGGTGTCAAGAGAGTTTAATTGGTTGAAATTATTTTTCAACTAATTATGGTGGAGCGGCTGTATTTCCACATGCAAAAATGAATTTAAAACCTTACCTAAAACAGAATATAGAATTTAATTCAATATGATAAGAATCATGAAGCCAAGAGCAAGCATTATGAATCCCTTATTGGAGATCTAGATTATCTCATATTAAGCAGTTTTTTACTTGGATGCACTATTAAAAACAGTAGTCAAAAATGAAAAAAACTAATAAATGTACTGTGCTTTATTAAAATTAAGAACATCTATGCTTTAATGCACACAATGAGACAGTGAAAAGACATTATGCAAAATAGAAAGAATGTTTGCGAATCACACATGAATATAAATTTGTGCATTTAATATTTGAAGAACTCTGAATATTTTATAATAAATCATGTGACATTTCTGCACATAGGTTATACAAATGACCAACAACCACAATAAAATAAAATTAACATCATTCACTAATAACTTTCAAACTAAAATTTGATATCTTTTCATACCCACTCATGGCTAAAATGAATTTTTTAAGGAAAAAGCAACTGTTGGCAAGGGTAAAGAAATGTTGGAAACTTCCATCCTGGGATAATAAAGTTAATTTAAGGGGACACTTTGCAAATAGTGTAGCAATTACTCAAAGTGTTGAACATGCAATTATCACATGACCAAAAATTCCACTCTTCTCTGTACCCAGAGAATTGAAAACATTTTCATATAATTACATGAATGTTCATACCAACATTTTTCATAAAGGCACCATGGAAATAGTATAAATGTAGCTGGTGAATGGAAAAATTCAAGGTGGTATTGGGTGGAATATTACACAATCATAAATACCGATATGTGCTACACCATGGATAAACCTAGAAAGCACTCTTAGTGCCTCTGGCTTTACATGGGTACTGCGGAATCAAACCCAGGTCATCAGGGTTTTCAGGCAAGCACCTCTAACCGTTGAGCCATCCCTCCAGCCCACAAGAGTGAATCTTATGTTACATGAACTCTGTCTAAAGAAGCTGTGGAAGGTGAAGGAAAAGACAAAGGCTCCAAAGCCCTGATCAGTTCTTCAGGTGATTTTAGCCACAGTCCTGCACCATTTCCTGAGAGATCTCATTCCAGACCTGCTAACCAAGCCACTTCCAAGTCTCCAGTTCTCACAAATGACAAGGAATGATGTGTGCACATTTTAATCATTAGGTTTGAGGGTTCTTTCTAAAATGGCTTTGGAAAACTAACAAATGGACTCTGGCTCTCTCTGAGAACCAAACACAAGGTTACTTCTGTGTAAGACAGATAGGAGAGTTGATGGTTTGGGCATTTAAATGCGCTTAGGAAATACCCTGACGTGTATCATAGTGAAAGGTTCAAGAATTTAATTTTTTCTAAGTATTTTCCTAAGTATTTTCCCAGTCCTGTTTCCTCTTCTCTGTAAGAACTTATCAAGCAATTCATAGTAATAACATAAACATTCAGGAACTTTCATAGTTTTTTTTTAAAGATTCAGTATCCTAAATTGTGGAATGTTTTAAACATTAGAGGCTTTTTTCCTTTTCTTTATCTACAAGGAAAGGAGAAAAATAAATTGAGAAAAAAAATTAGGGTCCAAGTCTCTCACCCCTCCTTGGAAGAAGAAATGTTGCTACTCCACTTAAAAATGGAAACCTTTTTTTATAAGTCGGTACACTATCCCAAAGTGCTTCAGTTGAAGCTCTGTGGTTTGTTTTATGCAAGAAACCAACCTAATTCACTCATGCCTAACTTGGGCCACTCTTGTGTGTTGGAGCCATCAGTGCTGTTTACAGGTGAGGGTTTGGATTGAGGGTTTGGATTCCAAGTCTTGCTCCAGGTGGCTGAGGGAAACCAGAGTCCCTGACTAACATTTCTACATATTCCGGAAGCATTTCCAACAGCCACAGCATTACTCTGTCAAAGAACAGCTCCATAGCCAAATAGAAAATGAATGTCTTCCACAGAGAGCTGACATCAAGCTTGCTTCCTAGAATCCATCTTTTCTTCAGCTCAACTCCAGCACCCACCTGCAGTGCAAGGTGAGCCCATGATCCCCTCTGAGATGCTCTTCCTGCAGTGGGAACATGGTGGCTGCTTCAGAAATTCATCGTTCAGTTCCTCCCTGGCAAAGGTCACCTTCAGACTCAGTAGTGTTCCTGCACACTCTTAAGAGAAGTGACTTTGATAGGCAACATGTTTGGGGTATTTGTTTTGTTGTGTTTTTGACACAGGTCCTTTCTCTGTAGTTCAAGCTGTCCTGGAACTCACTTTGTAGCCCAGGCTAGCCACAAACTCACCATGCTTCTGTTTCTACACCCTAATCACTGAGGTCACAAGCGTGAGCCACCATGACTGGATTCCCAGGCAACATTTCTTTTTCAGAGATTTGCTCTCTTTATGTCTTGTGTCCCGCGGAGATGTAAGCAAGTCGACTCCATTAAAACCCATCTCTCACCACCTGTCACTGGAAACTTCCTTGAAAAGAATTCCTTCTCCATGCTGGTTTACAACTCAATCCTCAAAGCCTATGGCTGAGTAGCAGGAAACTAAATGATCTATTCCACAGCTCTGAACACATTGCCATGTGTGAATGGGCCATTTGAGCGTCTTAGAAACAAAATGTAAAAGTACGTGGAAAGCGCTGAGAAGATGAACACCTGTTTCCAGTCGTAAAGGAAACTCTCTCCTCTCGCTCAGTGACATTGGTTGTCTTCAGTTCTTTGTGTGCATCATCCACGTGCTTATGGGTTGTTTTGTTACAGGAGTCTTCGCAGGCCTTGGAAGACAGAGAAGTTATGAATGGTGAACAGACAGAACTACTGACATCACCCAAAACCAAGGATCCTTTGAGGTATTTTCTTTATACAAGTAGAAATATTTTATGAATTTAACTTTGATATTGGTTTATTTAAGAATTTCTGATTGTTCTGATTTTAAAGGAAAGATCAAAATATTCAGGATTAGGGAAGGAAGCGTGTCTCTTTTATAACATTAATTACTTCATTATTCTTTTCTCCTGCTTTCTAGATATAAGATGGGAACTTCACTGGTAAGCGTATAGCTACACAAACGGTCCTCAATTTTCTTCGGCAACCAGAACTTTTAAATTACTTTTTATTGTCTTTGTACAGTGGTTTGAAGTGAGCACTTGAGACTTCATTGTGTCTGAGTGTTTCTCTTTGCTTCCGGCTTTCAGAGTGCTGCTTTGGGTTGTATTTTAACAATCTTGTAGTATTTTATCTGATGAATATAAAATGAGTCTGGTTCATCGGTCAGGATAGTTCATATTATTGTTGAAAGTAACTCATTGCTTGAAGTCACTGCCACTTATGGTTTCCAGGACTTCCTTTCCTTGGCATGGATGGATGTCCAATACTACATCCTAGGCACCATCCTGAATCCACCCCCACTCTATTGCTTGCTCACGCAGTGAGCTAACACAAGTCGCTTGCCTTTCTTTGCCTTGGTTTTTTCTCTGTAAAATGGAACTGGAAAGTTTGGAGATGTAGTTCAGTAGAGTTCTCAGAGAGCATGCACAGAGCCCTGCGTTCAGTTTGCAGCACATCATAAACATGGCGTGGTGGCACACACCTGTAATCCCAGCACTCAAAAGGTGAAGGCGGGAGAATCCAAAGTTCAAGGCTACCTAGCAAGTGGAGGCCAGCTTGGGTTACATGGCAGACAGCTTGACTCAAAAAAAAATGAAATTAATATTATCACCTTCTTCAGAATGTTTAAATTAGGATTTTTGCATTACTATGTGGAAATTTTATTATGTTTTCATATATTAAACAACTTTAATTTTTAATATTTTTATTGATTTGAAAGAAAAGAGAGACAGAGAGATTTGGGCATGCCCAGGCCTTTAGTCACTGCAAACAAACTCCAGGCTTACGCACCACTTTGTGTATCTGGCTTTATGAGGGTACTGGGGAATTGAACTTGGGACCTGCAAGCTTTGCATGCTAGATCCTTGAACCTCTGGGCCACTTCCCCAGCCCCACAGAGCGCTTTAAACTGCACTTGGGTTAGAGTGGGGCTTGTATTTGCTGCTGGTGCTCCTACTAGTGTTGGTATCATTTTCTTTGCAGCAGGTTAATTTGTTATACATAATGCTGGAGGTCACGTGTTTGCATTTGCAGAATTTTTTTGAAGGTGGAGTATAGATGTAGACTCTCCTGTTGAGCATAACTAATCTAAAAGCCCAAAATTTGAGATGCTCCAAAATCCAAACCATTTGCAGCACATGTTAGGAGTCAAACAGTTGCAGATGTTGCAGGGTTTTTTTTTTTTGGGGGGGGGTATAGGGTTGGACTTTAGATTGAGGAAGTTCAACCTTGGCAACTGTAATTATTGTCATAGTTGTATTTACATTGCTTTAAATTTGGCACAAGGAAAGCTATTTCGTATTTAGCAGATAATAACTTCAGCATTGGAAGGTGATGGTGCTGAGGCTACATTCATTCAGTTAATATACTCTTTTCATTAAGTCCCCTTACTAACAGGTACCATTCAATTTACATAAAATTAGCTACTGTCTAAATGAGTTATCATCGTTGTTCAAACTAATTATGTGGATTCTACACCAATTTTTAATTTGTAGACCCAAATTCAATTCCCCAGTACCCACATAAGCCAGATGCACAAGGTGATGCATGTGTCTGGAGTTTGTTTTCAGTGGCTGGAGGCCCTTGTGCACCCATTTCTTTCTCTCTCTCTCTCTCTCTCTCTCTCTCTCTCTCTCTCTCTATCTCTCTCTATCTTTCTCTCTTTCCTCGCTCAAATAAATAAGTAAAAGATTTTTTTAAATTCAAATTATCAATCCTGGTGTGATGACAGATGCCTGTAACCTGATTCCCTGGGAGGCTAAGTCAGGAGGATCAAAAGTACAGGGTAAACCTATATGATAAAGGAAGAAGAAAATTCTTATACTCATTCTAAAGCCTGATGATTGTTGAACTCTGGTTTCATGCTGTGTGTGTGTGTGTGTGTGTGTGTGTGTGTGTGTGTGTGTGTGTGTGTTGTGTGTACTATGTACAGGAACTTTCTCTGCTATTCTCATGAAACCAATGTCTTGGTTAGAGGAGTCCCTAATCTCAATGTCCTTATTAAACACACGAGGAAGCTAAGGCTTTTTGTCTTGACTTCAATGACTTTCCCTGATAAGTACCTGATTCACAGCTATCTTTGGAAATCTTTTTTTTTCTTTGTCCTCATGAGATTTGGGAGACCGACTTGAGTAAGTTTATTGTTGCAAATCCTGTCCACTTCTTTGGGTGAAGAAATCAGGCCTACAAACATCTGCAGTATTGGTATCATTTTCTGCCTGAATCTTCAAGGCTTTTTCTAGATGGAAACCAATTGAAGCACTTAGCATCCGGCCCTCACCGAGTGGCCATCCATAATGACCCTCTCATTTTTATCCACTGCTCTGTAGTTTTGCCTACATTTCTGTCCTGAGCTCTTAGATTGGGAGCAGCTGGTCACAGTGATTATTGGAATCCATTTTGTCAAGAGGCCCTCAGGGCATTTGGCTTGTTTAATGTTAGTTGACCTAATGCTTTGTGACTAGCTACTTGTTTTAGTGTGTCTTAGAAAGACATACCAAAATAACTGTTCTGATCTTAGTGGAATCTTCCCACATTTCTTCTATATTTAACAAATATTTTCTTGCACCTTACACATTTCATTCTGTTATAAATAAATCCCTTTACCTGCTTCCATTACTAGACTATCCTTTGAAATATATTTTCTACATTTTTTATTCTTGGTCCACTTTGTAGATAATATTCTGGCTGGCTACTGTACTATTTTTTGAATGTTAACAAGTGTGTGTGTGTGTGTGTGTGTGTGTGTGTGTGTGTGTATTCTGGGCTCTGAACTGCTCTCAGGAATTTATACAAATAGCAGTAAGAGCCTATTTTCACATTTTGTAAAGTCTTATCTTTCGGAGATATGTATTAAAGTATTTGTGCCATTTTTAGTATATACAGAGGTTTCTCCAGAACTCCAATAAGTATTTATAATACTGTGGGAGTGTTTCTCCTTTTCAGATAAATAAAAACATGTGAACTTGTATATGAGCATCCATTTAAAATGCATTTATTTCCATTTTGAAAGGATTATAATGTTTTATTTCAAAATGGTAGGCATGATTTATGTAAAATTGTAATACTTATCTTCATCAAGCAAATCTAATTTTCTATAAGTGCTTGTATATTATAGTCTATAAACTTGAAAGCCCTCTACATTTTTTTTCTGGAATGGAAATGTTTTTGTAATAGGTGTCAAAAATACAAGTCAAAGAATTGTGATTAAAGTGTTTAATGATGACTTACCATTTACAGTGAAATATTGAAAAGAGAATTTCATATAGAAATTAATTTTAGGAATTACATTCTCCCCCACATTTGTAGTCCTTTTAAATGATATTGAATAAAGTACAAGGTTTACTTTATTAAATGACTATTAAAATCCACACTTATTAGTACAGAATAGGTACCAGTGTAATACATAGCATTTATTATGTTTTATAAGAAAGGATTATCGTATTAAAAAGAAATGTTTATAAACAGAACACTGAATTCTTTAAAATTCAGTTTCTATAAAAGCCATTCTTTAGCTAAAAGTTTGAAGTCTAGACTAAACACTCCATTTGAAGACTTCTATATTGTTCACTGGTGTGATCTATTAGTGTATGTTTACTTGAGATATTTATCAATGAAGATTTGTGTTCTTTCTGTGTGTAAAACTGTAAAAATATAAGGACCAAGTCTCCATGATTACACAAGGTTTCTGTCTCTATTTTTAAAACTAAAAAACAGTGGCATAAAGCTCAAATGTAAGTTTCCCTCAAATGCCCCAAAAAGAACTATAAATCCATTATTATGTGAAAATTATTGTTTTGGTCCATTAAAAACTACAAAAGTTTCTCTGCCCACCAAGCATTCAATACTCAGGACTTACAGTGCATACCTATATACATTACCGTCCATTCACATATGTTCATATTCATACATCTCACACGCATAGAGAAGACATTGCATCTTGCACTGTTTCTGTAAGGTTTGTGTGCTTTACAACTTTTATTGCAGGCTTCCTTCTTCTATCACCTGCTTGACTGAACAAGTTTTACATATAGCAGCAATACCTGGGTAAAACTCATTTGAAATTTATTATCTGATTTGAAAGTCTATCATCTTCCACAAATGCTGGAAACTGGCTTGCGCCTTTTTTTTCTCATCCTCAAGTTTTTAATGATAATATCTTTGCAAAGAAAACACTTTAAAAACAAGCCTAATCTGCCAATGAGAATATATTTAATGTATTTATTTTAGATTGCTGATAATTTTTAAAATACTTCACGCAGATTGAATTCATCAGACGTTATGTTTTCTCAAGGCTCTTCTCAACTTCCCAGCATTTTACCGTTTTCAATTTGTAGCAGGAAAGCATTTGTAGCAGCTGTAGCTCCTAATTTGACATCTAGTTTCAGGTCATTTTCATGTAAATAGAAAACAATAGAAACATGTTTACAATTTCCATAAAGGGGATGCTTGCTTTAACTTTATCATTTTCCTCTGGCAATTTTATCTTCTCTCTCTGGGATTAAAAGAGCCAATAATTGTTCATGGTTATTATTTTTCAACTTTACAAAAACTTGTTAGTTCCACTCCTTATTACACAAACACGCTGGGTGCCTTCTATATTTCAGTCATACACATCATCCATTAACGTCTGTAGCTCATCCTTCCCTTAATCTTGGCTGGGTTAGGGAGGTCAGGCTTTCTATTTCTTTCTATAATACATTTTCTCTCGGTTTTGCAACCTTTTTTTTCTACTTTAAAGCTACAAATAAATAAATAAATGAGAAGGTGAAAATTTGGAATTGTTCCATTGAACACAACTGATGCAAGCTTTGATTTATATTGCGTTCAACATGCCCAGTGTATTTCAAACTGTGGCATCTTTGCCATTAGAAAATATAATTCAGTGCATTTTCTAACAAATGTTGTATTTCACTTTTTCCCTGCTCTGAGAGGGAAAAAACCCTACTCATTAAGGGTTAAGCACAGATACGCTTACTTCTGTGCATTCATTATTTGTACAGTCATTTTTAAAGGAGTCTCGTTGGAGAGAAATTTCATTTTATGAACCTTTTTTATATATGTTGAATTATAAAGATTGGGGAAGGCTGTCGACAGTCATTTTATTTTGCTCCTCTCCCAGAAATGTAGTGGTCTTGTAAACATTTCTATTTTGTGGATATTCTAAGCATACCAGAAAGCCATTTACTCCTCAGGCTCCTCAGCTGTTGGAGTTTACAGGGTTCATACGCATCTGGAGGTGGGGGTTACTGTCTCATCTGGTTCTTAGCAGGGACTCATCTGCACTTCTGTTTTCTTTTCCTTCTGCTCAGTGATATGACGAGAACGGTGGAGATTTCCGGGGAAGGAGGCCCCTTGGGAATACATGTAGTGCCCTTCTTTTCATCCCTGAGTGGAAGGTAAGATGATTTTCCTAGTTTTAGCAGTACTTAATGAAAACCCTGACATGGTCATTTTCCCAATCCTTTTTCAGAAGAGGATTTAGTGCAAATTTCTATTATTCAGTAATGAGTCATATTTTTCTGGGCCACGTGTAATAGAAAGAAACTGTAATCAATTACTTCTAGGATAGAAAGAGAAACAGCAGCAACAAAAATAATGTTTGTCACAATTTCTCCATTTACATTTAATTATGAAGTACTTCTAAACGCATCCTTGTCAGGAGTTTGCTTATCAATGATTTTATATATATATATATATATACATATATATATATATGTATATATATATATATAGAGAGAGAGAGAGAAGAGAGAGAATGTTATACATAGTGGGTTAGCAATAGAGGAAAAAATGCCTTTTGTGTAATTTTTTTCTGAAATACAGTTTCGGTAATTACAAATAATTTATTAGTCTTTTAGTTCAAGACATTAAATTGCTAAATCTACCCTGGAAAATGACCATTTAGATTGAGTCAACATTTCTTGAAATCTACATCTAAATGGATATAAAGCTTGCTTGTTGACAAGAGTCAAGGTGTGTGCCTCAGAGTTGATAGTCATCCTGGAAAAACCACTTTAAAGATCGGCTTATGGGTGCCTGTCATTTTCAATAAGACCACCGTCTTTAGCACTAAGTTGGTGTTGACAAGGGTCCCCAGAAACCTGAAGTAAAATCAGTTTCTCACTCACAGGACCTGATTTTCACTAATTTCTTACACTTACTTTCGTAAATGTAAAGGAAAAATGCTTTACTTCAGACGAACATGTCAAAGACCAGTAAATTCCTTTGATTCTTAGCAAAGTCACTTAAAACCCAGGTCTTCTGACAAGTCCTCATTCTGTGGCTCTTTCTAGAACTAAAATTTCCTCAAAGGTTATATAGTATTAATTTCCTTATTCTGAATATTTGTTCATGCTAGGATGCTATCCAGCAGGAAGAGCAGACTTCGTCATGATGTTTTGGTTGGCATTGTGTTCAGCAGGTAGCCATCTGCTACCTGGAATTGCAAAGTCATCACCCCCCCCCAATAATATTGAATGCCAAGCTCTTGCTGGAATGAATGGTCCCTAAAAAGAAATGAACCGAAAAGCTAGTCGCTCTTACTGTCTAGTTTCCTGTATGTGTTAATAAGTGTGTTTATAAATGTTATGGGTTATAGCAGAGGACAGACCAAGGTTGTGTTTGATAGACAAGGTGAGTATTTACTCAGTTGTCAGGAGAAATCCTAATGGCTTTTGGCAGAAGTGTACTGATAGAGCTATGGGAAATACCAGAGTGGTTAAATTACCAGGCCCTTTAGTTTAATGAACCTGGAATAGAACACAAGATCTTTGCAATTTCCAAAAAAAATGAGAAAATATATGCTGTGACAGTCACCAAACTTCATTTTTAATAGTTCAGAAAACAAGCTGGCCCCGTAGATGAGAAATCACCTTCTCTCACTTCAAATAACGGAAATACACTAGAATTTATCGATTTCTTCCCTTCTTTCTTTCTGGTTCTGATTCCTAGCAAAAGCCTGGTAGAATAGTAGAAAGAAGATTGGACTTGGGTCCAGAAGAATTGGAATTAATCCCACTGTTCTTTATTATACAACCTTCAGCAAGTCCTCTAAACTCGCCTCTTGTGAATACCTATTTTATATCAAGGTTATGGAGATTAAATAACATTAAAAACGTGAAAGCTCCTTGTAATACCCAAAATCTATGAATGTACAAATTGACAGTATTGTGACTATTTCAGCTAAAACAAACAAAAAAAGCCTGATTCATAAGTGCAGCTTTTATAAGTTCATGGTCAATATTTCTGTCACTTGTAGAAATAGTTCTATTATAATTTTTTGCTATCCACTAATATTATAGAAAGGAAATTTAATTAAAAACATTAAAAATCATATGGAAGTGGAGACATGAGCCAATAAAAGTTAAGAGGTAATGAGTACAGGCTGAAATAGCATGCTTAACTCAACCCATGTGTCTCAATGGAACTGCCTATAGAGCAAGTCAGACAAGTGTCTACTTCAGAATGCCATATGCTTTCAGTGTGTGAGCACAGGGGCTTCGTTCAGGTCATGGTATACTTAGCTCTTAATTTCCTTCCATTTATTAGTTTGTGTCATTATTTTAAATTAGAATTTACAGTTAATTCTTTATTAAGACTACTGTAATTGGCTTTGCCTCCAATATAGGTTTTTTTGTTTCATTTAGAAAAACACTTCCACACCTGTTACTGGATGAGAAATCTAATCTAGGGTCTAACATCTGGGTAACACTGTGCCAGCTAGTCTCCATGGACCCCCTCCATGATAACTACTGCTTGTCCTGAAGCCCACTGGCTTTCCCAGTTTGAAAAAAGAAAAACAAAATACCAAGTCTTTGCAAGTAAAATGCAAATCAATTTCATTTTTAAAAATGTCTCTGTTTTAAGAATTAAATGTGTTTTTTTTGTAAAGAATTAACACAGAAATGATAATTTTTCAACGAAAGTAGATAATACGCCTAGTTACCTTGGTAAAGACATATAAACATGAAAGAGAAGAAGGCTGAAATTATCTTTCAATGGGAGAAGAGCAAAATCCTAGGCTACCTGAGTGGTGAGTCCTCACATACAATGGCAGGACCAGAAAAGCACAGTGGAAAGCCTGAGTGGTTCCCAGATGAGCAAGAAGGACTTGTTCCTTCCCTTTTTAAAATCTTTCATCGCTGCTTATTAATACCACTGATCTGGTTAGTCTCCACTCATAATTCCTTGACAGCTATAATTATTAAATCATGAGTTTTGATCTCAAATGAGACAGCTACCATCACCACCATGTTGGAGCAAGGGGGAGAAGTAGATACCATTTTGTAAAGTCTTCTCAGAGAGGTCTGCAGGATGTCATACTGTAGAGAATCTACCCTTTCAAGTAATGGAGAGGGCAGGGCTGGTTTGTTGCCAGGGACCAAACTAATGAAATCAAGTCAGTTTTACATTTTACCAAAATTACCTCTGACACATGGGTTTTACAGTTGGGTTTATTCTGTCAATAAATTTTTCATGGAAAGTTAGGTTATTTAGATCAGTGAGGTTCGCATAGCGTGCTCCAGCTGTAATATGCTAGCTAAATTGCAAGCCAGTGGCCCGAAAGAATTAATTCATCTCCCAAAATGTGAAATTAAATCCTAGGGAGTAACATTACATGACTGATGATGTACCGAATTAAATTAAAGGAAGACTTGAATGCTTGTTAAAAAAATATCACTTACATAAACTACTTTATAACCACATGTGAGCCTCCTAATGGATCGTGTTACTGTGAATCCACCATAACAAAAATTCAAAATGAGTACTAGCTGAGAGCAGTTTAATTTGGGAGAAAGCACCATTTTGATCTAATTCTTCCTTTTCACATGTCAGATAATTCAACTTTAGTGTTTGTTTTTTTTTTAGGAGAACAAGGTAACATCATATGTTAGATTAATTTACCAAAGTACCATAAATAAAGAAGGAAGCACAGGACCCCATCCACTTGTACTGAAGACCCCCAACCTTCCTTGAGGGACAGGGTGGGGTCATGTGCTTCTTGCTACACAGCTACGCAGCTACGCAGAAGCAGAATACTATGTTCATTTAACATTTCTGAAGTAGTAGCCAAAGTATGCCTGGCCTGTTGGCATCTTGAGATGATCTGAGCTCATCAAGTGAACTGAGGCTTAAAGGCCAGAGGCCCAGTGTTGTGGCTACTCAGGCAGAGGATCACCTTCTCCTACGCTGCCCTTTTTGCATGGCTGACCCTATTACATATAAAATGTGTTCATATTTTATTTAGATTTGGAATTTAATGCAAAGGGATTACATAATCTAGAGCACAAGGTCTTCTTCAAAACAGAGTGACTAAATAGAAAAGCAACAGGGCCAGGAACATGGAGGAAGCAGTTTCCACACCCAGTGGACTCTCCTTGGACACATACGGATCACATGGTGACACAAGTGAAGACACTGTCACTCTATGCGGAAAAGGGCATTTCTCAAATGAGAAAACCAACACAAGTTCCATTTCTTGTTGGTTTAGTCTTGGTTTTATACAAGTGACAATTTATATCCACACACAAATATATACGTGAGCACATACCTGTGCACACAGCAGAATTGACTAATTATGAGGATATCGGATAAAGTATATTTGTACTGAACATATACAGGTTTGTTTATTTTAGTCCCTAAAATTATCCATGGTTTACATAGCATGCACATTGCATTCTGTATTCTGAGTATTCTAGAGATGACTTAGACAGGTGTCCTTGAGGATGGGACTCCTGTAATTTCATGGAAAAAAAAAATTCAGCATCCCCAGATTTCCATAAGTGAGGAGGATCCTGGAAACCCCCATGCATTCTGAGGGACAACTGTATAATAAGAATGTAATGCCTGATTCTCTACTTGTCCCATTTCCATCTTTTCTAGCCCCCTTCCTTCTGATTCTGACCTGAGGTACAGAGCACCAGGGATCCATGGGAACTCTCATAATCCCTGAATCCAGGGATTGAGGGTATAATTTGCCTGCTCCATAAGATCAGGATCCTTGGCTGGTGCCAAGACTCATCTGGGTGCTCGGGGTCTACCAGCAGTGTCAGATTCAAACTCTAATGCATGGTGCCCCGTGATTATAATGAGCAATTTAGCCCATTCTTGTCCAACAGCTGTGCCTAATTCCCTCTATCCTGACACAGAAATCACCCGCATGTACCCGATTCAGTGGTACTAACCAATGAGACTGATAGTCCTTCTAAGGAATAGTATCTGAGCTCATGTGTTTGTTAACCGCTTGAAATACAAATTATAAAAGCAGATAATAATGAGTCTGCAACACAACCATTAGCTCTGATGACCTAATCCACCATGGCTAAGCACCATGCCTCACCTTTGCTTAGCATGCTCTACACTGATGCCTTTCCCCAAAGCACCACCATAATAAGCATCATCCCCTCCATGCATAGGAATGAGGTTGGACATGACTGGTCTCAGGGCTTTCTGTCTTTCAGTGTGTGTGTGTGTTTGTGTGTGTGTGTGTGTGTGTGTGTGTGTGTGTAGACTAAGAATTTAAATAACAGTTGCCTGCATAGAAAGCATAATTTATTTCATAAATAGAAATCAATACTTAGTTCTGAATAGTTTAAAATGGAGAAACAGTTATATTGTGATCCAGTAATTCTCTTGCAACCTAAATTTTTCATTTAGGATCCTGGGCCTCTTCATTCGAGGCATTGAGGAAAACAGCAGGTGCAAGCGAGAAGGACTCTTTCATGAAAATGAATGTATTGTAAAGATCAACAATGTGGAGCTTGTAGACAAAACGTTTGCTCAGTAAGTATTTTTTCATTGTTTTATTTACTAAACTTATTATAATCAAAATTGTAGCTAGAATTTATGGTCAGTTCCCTTTCAACAATCCCTGGCCATCCATTTTATAATGCATTTCATATTTAGGATGCTCAGTGGTGGCCCACACATGTGCCTGAAATCTGTAGGAATGCTGAACCACAGAACACGGCAACCTTCCTGTCTGGCTGTCTTGATGGGGCATTTTGGATGGATGGGTTTGTTTTTCTTGGGCTATGGGTCAGTTAGGCTGGTATTTACTGGCTCTTTTCACAGACTATTAGTTCAGCTTATTAATTAACTTCCCTGGTGTCAATAGTCTTCCTTCAGCTGGAAAATCTGTGGGCCATAGCTAAGAGGATTCAGTGAATAACAAAAACAAATGTAGAAAATAAAATTAAGAATAAATTCTCCTTTCAGAATTTATCCCTCTGATTATAAAAATATGGGAATACTTTTTTTGTAGACCAGAATTAGAATATTTAAGATTCTTATGCATCTATGTTTTGATATATATTGGCCTTGTGTTGGGATAGTTGTAGTAATAATCACCAGACTCTCTTTTTTTCTAACCCAAACTGTTCATAACACAGCCTTCTCTCTGGGCATTAGCTGTCAATATTGAATGCAAGTGTGTGTCAGGGAAAAGAGAGTGGCATTATCCCCTAAAGTGTACAAAGACATGAAATCTTTTTTTTTCAAAAATCATAATCATTATTTACACTGATGATATCTGTATACACCAATGTGCTTTTGTGAAAACATCTGAGACGATACAAGGCAGACATGATCATTCCCTGTTTAAGCAGAAACTGAGTCAAAGGATATTAATATGGAGTCAAAACAGATTTGTAGTCATGCCAAATAATCTATTAATAATCAGATTAAAATATGAAATTATTTTTCCATTTAAAATTAAAGCTTTCTTAATTCTGGTTAGATTTTCAGATACAGAAATACTTAAAAGCTGAGGGTCATTCGGTTAAGTTCTTTAGTCTCTCCAAGCTTCCACTTGAGTTTGTAAAATGGAAGCTAATTATAGTTACATTATGTGGTTGTTAAGAAAAGTACATGAGAAAGTTGTGCATGGTTATGACGTATGTTGAGCCCAGTGAGGAGGCACCTCATGGACAGGTAGTGAGTGGTAACTAGGATTTAGTTGGGAGGGCCATGCTGTTGGGAATATCCCCAGTTCTTTGCATTTCGGGCTGTTGGCCCTTGCCCCCCTGCAGGTGCACAGGAACACAGTATCATTCTCCTTGAACTTCTCTTTCAAGGGCTCAGGATGTCTTCCGTCAGGCAATGAAAGGCTCAAGCGTGCTCCTCCATGTGCTCCCACCTCACAGCCGGGAACAGTATGAAAAATCAGTCATTGGACCTCTGAGCATTTTTGGTAACAACGATGGAGTTTTGAGAACAAAAGTGCCAACCCCGGGCCATGGGAAGCCGGGACTAAAGACAATAAATGTCACAGGAATAAGTAGTCCAGAAGTAGATGAATCAACTTCCCCACAACAAAGCAGGAGCCCCCGAATTCCAAGACTAGGAAAGCCTTCCTCTCCTTCACTCTCCCCTCTCATGGGGTTTGGCAGCAAGAAAAATGCAAAGAAAATTAAGATTGACCTCAAGAAAGGTAATTATTAAATTATGCTTAATAGCATTCTATTATTGTAACATGTAAAATTGGTAAGGAGAAATGCATTAAAGTTAATTTAGCTAATTTCCCTTTCGTTTAAGTGTTTCAATGAATAGATTCAAGTGTATGCTTGGGTAATGGAAATTTATTAAAATTGTGGTACTTTCTAATTTTATCCTACAGAATATAGATTATTTGAAACAAGAAAACAGTTAAAATATGTTGGGGTTGGAAGGAATAATGCAAACTTGACAGATACAGAGCAATATTGTGTTACAGGTTAACACTGAGTAGGCATGAGAATGTACTTATCCAAGTTTGAGCACAAATTAGTGACTCTGTTGAAACACCCTCTAAGCCAAGTTCAACATGTATGGTCTCTGGTTCTCTGGGAGAGTTTTAAATCAGAAAAGTTTACTTTGAAGAACGAAAATATGAAATGAATATTAATTCCACTGTTTCAACATTATATTTCTTAAAAATACACCTATTTTCAAAAGCAAACTTAGCCTTTACCTCTTTTACAATTTTTCTATCCCTTTCATGTGCATATTATGAAACACAATTGTGTTTGTCCACGAACATTTGTTAAGCATTACACATATGTATGTATTAAGTCACTTCTGTGTTTCTTCTTGTTTTATACTGTCTGCCTGAGAGTCCTTTCCCCACAATGACACTTTCTGAAATTCTGTGGGACTTTTGGAACAATTCAAGAAGAACAAACATCTAATCAATTATTGAGTAAATTAATATTTTAATGGTCACAAAATAATTATCAATTAGGCTTTCTATTTAAATTCATCGGTTATAATTTTTATAAAAATAATCCTGCTGTATAGTTGAGTTGGGTACTTTGGTGACAGAAATCTGAATTAGCCACAAAGTCACTTTAAATATTCCAACCAGAAAGCCTTAAATGCAGAAATAAAAAAATATAATATTACTATTGTATATTAATGACATTAATCTGAACAAAATATCTCAGCAGATCAGCAAAGGCTGCAGTGCCTCTAATTAACTTTGGCAATGTAATATACATTTTAAAACTTTTTATTGATGCTTCCATAATCACAGACCATAAACCATTATGATTCCCTCCCCACCCTTCCCCAAATCTCTTCCCCCTCTCAATTAGTCTCTGTTTCGTTTTGGTGTCATCTTTCCCTCACATTATGTGTACGTATTATCAAGCACTGTGGAGTCATGAATATCAAAGCCATTTTGTGTCTGGAAGTTTGTGTTTTAAGCAGTCCTACCCTTCCTTTGGCTCTTATGAGCATATGGGTGTGCTCATTATTTGTATGGCAGTCTGGTGGGCATCATGTGTGCATTTAGCCAGACAATAGCAGGCATTACTCCTCTAGGTCTCATGAATAGGCTTTTGACTAGGTCTTCAGTACCAGGCATGTATTCCCTCTCTTGGAACAGGCCTCCAGTCCAATTAGAGAGCTGTTGTTTTCCCCCAAAACACACATGCCACTGTTGCACCAGTTGGCACATTTGGCCTGGTTGACCCGTCTTAAGGCTTGTAAGGTCTACTGCTGTTCACCACCATTGAGGACTTCTCTCTCCCCTAGAGATGCATGCAGCCAAAGCTTTTTCCAACTTTCTTTCAGCTGCTTAACAGATAAGAAGTTTCCAGCTCAGCTCCAATTTGATTTCTCAGTGACCTGCAGTCCAAGCACATGTGGTCTTCAGCAAGTGTCTTACCATCTCCATCTGGTGGACAACCAAGAGCCTTGGCAATGTCCTGTAAAGTTTTGGGGGCCTCAGGAACCCCCCTGGCCAACAACTCACTGGAAGGGATCCCATCCCTGGCACTGAAGTTTTTCTAGTATCAATCTATGGCAACTGGCTGTGCCATTATATGAGGGAGAACATGTGGCGTTTGGCTTTCTGGGCCTGACTTACCTCACTTAGTATGATCCTTTCCAGATCCATCCATTTCCCTGAAAATTTCATCATTTCATTTTTCTTTACTGCTGAATAGTACTCCATTGTATAAATGAACCACATCTTCATTATCCATTCATCAGTTGAGGGACATCTAGGCTGGTTCCATTTCCTAGCATGGAAGAGAAATTATCTCTAAGACTAGAGTCATTAGGATATGCCAAGGAGTGGTATAGCTGGGTCATATGGTAAATCTATTTTCAGCTGTCTCAGGGACCTCCACACTGCTTTCCACATGGCTGTACCAGTTTACATTCTCACCAACAGTGTAGAAGGATTCCTATTTTTCTGCATCCTCGCCAGCATTTATTGTCATTTGTTTTCTTGATGGTTGCCATTGTGACAGGAGTGGGATGGAATCTCAGAGTAGCTTTAATTTTCATTTCCCTGATTTCTAAGGAGGTAGAACATGTTTTTAGATGTTTATAGCCCATTTGTATTTCTTCTTTTGAGAACTATTTAGTTTCATAGCTGAATTCATAAATGACCTTTATTATGTTGAGATATGCTCCTTCTATTCCCACTTTCTTTAGGACTTTTACCATAAAAGGATGTTGTATTTTGTCAAACACCTTTTCAGCATCTATTGAGATGATCATGTCATTTTTGTCCTTCAGTCCATTTATATAGTGTATTACATTTATCGATTTGCATATATTGAACCATCCCTGCATTCTGGGAAAATTCTACCTAGTAGGGATGAATTTTTTAAATAAAAACTTGGATTCTGTTTGCCAGTATTTTGTTGAGAGTTTTTGCATCTATGTTCATGAGTAAGATTGGTCTATAATTTTCTTTCTTTCTTTCTTTCTTTCTTTCTTTTGTTCTATCTTTGGTTTTGGTATCAGGGTTATACTGGCTTTGTAAAAGGAGTTTGGCAGTATTCCTTCTTTCTCTATTTTACATAAAAGTTGAGAAGCATTAGTGTTAGTTCTTCAGTGAATGTCTGGTGGAATTCAACAGTGAATCCATCTGGGTCTGGACTATTTTAGTAGGGAGATTATTTTTTTATTACTGCTTGGTCTCCATGCTTGTTAAATGTCTGTTTAAATTGTTTATCTCATCTTGATTTAATTTTGGTAGGTCATATATATCATGAAATCATCCATTTCTTTCAGATTTTCAAATTTGATGGAGTATATATTCTTAAATATGTCCTTATATTTCTCTGAATTTCATTGGTAGCTGCTGTAATGGTCCCATTGTCATCTCTAATTTTATTTATTTGTGTCTCTTATCTCTTTCTTTTGGTCAGATTTGCTAAGGATTTATCAATCTTGCTTATCATTTCAAAGAACCAACTTCTTGTTTTATTAAGTCTTTGCTTTTTTGTTAGTTAGTTAGTTTGTTTTTGTTTCTACATCATTAATTTTTGCCCTAATCTTTATTATTTCTTCTTGTCTACTGATTTCTGGTTTGCCTTGTTCTTCTTTTTCCAAGGCCTTAAGATGAAGCATTACGTTATTTACTTGTGACATTGCTAGTTTCTTAATATAGGTGCTTAAAGCTATAAATTTCCCTCTAAGGATTGCCTTTATTGTATCCCAAAGGTTAGGTTATGTTGTGTTTTCATTTTCATTTGAGTCTATAAATTTTTTTATTTCCTTCTTGATTTCTTCAATGACCCATTCATCATTCTGTAGGTGGTGTGCTGTTAAATTTCCATGAGTTTGTGGATGTTCTATAGTTCTTGCTTTTATTTGTAGTTTAATTCCATTGTGATCAGATAGAGAACAGGGAATTATTTCAATTTTCCTGAATTTGTTAAGATTTTCTTTATGTCCTAACATATGGTCTATTTTAGAGAATGTTCAATGTGATACTGAAAAGAATGTACATTCTGTAGTATTTGGAAAAAATGTTCTGTAGATGTCTATTAAGTCCATTTGTTCTATAGTGTCATTTAATCCAGATGTTTCTGGTTTTGTTGTTTTTTGTTGTTTCTGGAATGACCTGTCAATTGGTGAGAGTGGAATATTGAAATCTCCCACTACAATTGTGCTTGGTGTTATCTGTGACCCTAATTCTAGTAGTGTTTGTTTACTGAAATTGGGAGCACCTATGTTTGGGGCATATATACATAGAAATGTAATGTCCTCCTGTTGAATAGTTCCTTTAATCAATATGTAGACTTTCCTTATATTTCTTAACACTGTTGATTTAAAGTCTTTCCTATCTGATATTGTGTTAGCAACACCTGCTTATTTCCTAGGCCCATTTGCTTGAAATACTTTTCCATTTTTTCACCCTAAGGAGGGTTCTATCTTTTATGGAGAGGTGCGTTTCTTGGAGACAACAAGCAGTCTGTAAGTCTGTATCTGTTTGTCAGAGCATTGAGACTATTGATGTTAAGAGTTATTATTGAAAGGTGTGCATTTATTTATTCTTGACATTTCTTGCTTTTGTAGTTTTTCTTTTACGTTCTTATATTATCTATTATTTGAATGTTTTATTTTTTCCTGTCTTCTCATGTATGTGGTTTTCTTCCTCTTCAGTCTGAAGGATACCTTCAGGTATTTTCTATAGAGTTGGCTTTGTAGACATAAATTCATTTAGCCTGTCTTTGTGGAAAGTCCTTATTTCTCCTTCAATTGCAATGGATAGCTTTGTTAGATACAGTAATCTTGGCTTACAGTTGTTATCTTTCAGGATTTGAAATACATCACCCCAAGCCCTTCTAGATTTTAAGGTTTGTGTTGAGTATAATTCTGCTATAATTCTGATGGGTTTGCCTTTATACATTACTTGATGATTCTCTCTTACTGCCTTCAATATATATATATATATTCAATTATATATATTCAATTATATATATTCAATATATATATATATATATATATATATATTCAATTATATATATTCAATATATATATATATTCAATTATATATATTCAATATATATATATATATTCAATTATATATATTCAATATATATATATATATATATATATATATATATATTGATTCATGTGTTCAGTAGTTTAATTATAATATGGAGAGTAGTGGTTCTTTCCTGGTTTTGTCTGTTTGGTGTTCTGAATGCTTCCTGTATCTGCTTTGCAATACTTTCCCTAACTAGGGGAAATTCTCTTCTATGATTTTGTTGAAAATATCTACCATGCTCTGAGAGTGAAATTCTTCGCCTTCCACTATACCCTGGATTCTTCTGTTTGATCTCTTCAAGGTATCCCAAATGTCTTGAAATTCCCATTCACACCTTCCTATTAGTTTGTCTTTTTTCTTTTTGTTGGACTGTTCTAGTTCTGCCACCTTATCTTCCAGTTTAGATATTCTGTCCTCTCCCTGATCCATTCTCTTAATGAGACTTTCTACAGAGTTCTATATTTGAATCTCTGTGTTCATTTCTAGCAATTCTGATTGGAATTGCTTTATTATTTCCTTACTCATATCTTATATAAACATCCTTGTTTTGTTATGTTGGTTTCCTGTCTTTTCTTGGGATTCCTTTGGGCATTTGTTTTCTTCTTTGATTCCTTTGATATTTTCTTTCATTTATTTGAACAGTCTTATCATTCCTTCAAATTCTTTGTTCAGCATTTCATCTAAATCAATACTGCTCAGCTGGTAAGATGAGCTCATCAGCTTCTAAGGAAAGATGGATCAGGTTAAGGTTTACTGGGAAACCCATTCCCTGGGCTTATGAATAAGATGCATTTCTTATAGACCTGAGAAAATGGGAGTGTTGGGCTCTAAATTCATCTCTAATAGTACCATAACGTATTCAGAACTATATCATTATTTAAAACAGAACAATTTAAACATATCTAAAATGTCCTGAAATATAGTTTATTAAGTCTACCTTTCTATAAGACTGAATATAATATTATACATGCTTTAGGTGACTGTATATTTTCCTGATCTTACACTGTAGGACCTGAAGGGCTTGGTTTTACTGTTGTCACCAGAGATTCTTCAATACATGGTCCTGGTCCCATTTTTGTAAAAAACATTTTACCAAAAGGAGCAGCAATAAAAGATGGCCGCTTACAGTCTGGGGATAGAATTTTGGAGGTAAGAATTGAATACAATGTGTTTAGAAAAAATATCTCTTGATATTTAAGTAAAAATATTTATATATTAGTGCATTGATATCTCTGTGAGGTTCCTCTAATAGGCCCTAAGAATACAAAAATCTGTAATCTTAAGGCCTTCTAAATAAAATGGTATCATGTTTGCATGTAACCATGGCACTTTATCCTGTATTCTTTAAGTTCTCACTAAGGCTGCTAATAATACCTAACACAACATAAATGGTATGCAAAGAGTTATTTGTCCTGCATTGTATAAAGAATAATGGCAGGAAAAAATCTTGTCTGTGTTCAGTATAGATGGAACTTTCTTCAAATATTTGATATGAAGTTGATTGAATCCCTAGTATTAAATTGATGTACCTAAAGAGCCAACATATGTTAACATTTTATTTTGAATATAACATATATTTAACATTTTTACTTATAGAGAAGATAAGCACTTTAATTATAAAACTAATTAGTGGCCTAACTGTGTATGTCTCCATTAAGGTCTATGATGTGGGGCCAAATAATAATGAAAAATTTCCTTTTCTTTTCTTTCTTAATTTCATGTTTTAGGACTTCTGTGGAATTTTAGTTGAATCTAGGAATTTGTTATATACATAGGGCTAAGAATTTAAATGTTACATATCAGCCTTTTTAATAGTCTCTTCAAGCTTTAAGCAATGGGGCTCTATGGATCTTGGGTTGAACTATACAAATCAGCATTGCCTTGCTCAGGAGTGATGGTAACTGCTATAATGGTTTTTGAATAGAGAAATATTGGGTTAGAATGGACAAGTATGAGGGTTATCTATTTCCACCTCTTGTTTAATAGCATTAATGTAAGAATACATTGTCTTTGACACTAGCTGGTTAACTGTCTTGTGGCATAAAAAAGCTATAGTGTTGTTCACAAAATCGTATTATTAAGAGAGTGTGTTTAGAAAATGGCATTTGAGCTTTTCACAAAGTTCTAGGTCATGTAAAAGTATGAACCAAAGGACTAATGTAGCTCTGAGTCAGTTTCCCATCACCTATGCTAATCTGCTTGCTATGAGTTTCTAGATATGAGGGAAACTAGAATTACATCAGAATATCATGTGATAATAATTTACTTCTGCCTGTTATTTTGAGCAAGTAAGCATTTGGAATCCACTTCATGCCTAGTTGATGAATTACTTCTCATACCTGTCAGTTGCATGTTCCCCTCATAAAAATGTGATGTGTTAGTTAAAAAAAAGAAGCTGATAATAATTATGGACTAAGATTGCCTAGTATCATAATTGTGAAGGTCATCTCATTATGTACATGCATGTAGGATTCACCCATTTGTCTAGCATTCATCTCAAATCTTCATTGATTCATTGAACCCATTCACTCCTTATTTTTCATAAACCATCTGGGAGCAGGGCATGGTGACACATGCCTGTGCTCCAGTGTTCAGGAGGCTGAGGCAAGGAAGATCTGAGTTTGTGACAGCCTGGTCTATAGTAAGATCTCTTATTCAGGAAAAGAAAAAAAACAGAAAGAGATAGCCAATGGTCTGATGTGGTGGTCTCTATGATTGTATTCACTAGGTAAATGGCAGAGACGTTACTGGGCAAACTCAGGAAGAACTAGTGTCCATGCTGAGGAGCACCAAGCAAGGAGAGACAGCATCCCTGGTCATTGCCCGTCAAGAAGGGAATTTCCTGCCACGAGAGCTGGTAATTTTCAAACCACAGTCTCACAGAGTCCTCAGTGTACAGCTTGACATACTCAGTGAACTCATAGTAGCTGAGCACTGAGTTCTAAATCATAGGCTTTATTTATAATAGATATTGAATTTGAGCATTTCATGCCATTTGGAATATCACTTTTAAGACCATTGATACACTAACTTGGGAGCACCAACTCAAACATCTCATAACAACAAATAACTATTCAACTAATCCAATAACATATACATTGGATTGTTGGA
>PVHP010000959.1:0-81241 GCA_004024765.1 Zapus hudsonius | reverse complement strand
CTTCTGACCCAGAAACTATTCTTTTAATAATCTATCCTAAATTGATGATCAAAGATATAGAAATTTTATGTATATTGATTTTTCATTAAAGTCCTATACTGTGGAGTAATATATATGGTGATATATAACCATAAGGTGTAAGTTAGATAAATAAGTTGATATTTGTCAAGTGAATATACTAATTTCTTTAAATGATCTTAGTGAGGAAATGCTGATAGCATGAGAATATATGTATTGCAAAATGCGAGTTAAAATATAGAACATAAACTTAAACATGGAGCATGATAAAATTATAATAAAACTTCAAAATTAATTGGAAAGAGATGCACCTGAAATGTTGGAGCTATGAGCAATATATATATATATATATATATATATATATATATATATATATATATATATATATATATATATATATTCATTTTCAATGAATAAATATTAGTTTATTGAAATACTATACTGGTCAAATGTTTATATATAATTGAAAATGATATTATAGCTACTAGCAAAGAAAAGAATATGTGGTGAAAGCACTTTTAGATCCCTTTGTTTTAAATATATTTTCTTTGAATCTGTAAAGAAATGGCAAGGCATATGTAAGGTGAAATGTTAAGTTCTCAAGGGTCGGGAAGTTAAGTTGGGAGATCTGTGGTTATTTCACTTAAAGACAAGATAGTTTAGGATATATGATAATTGGCATAAAATATTCAAGTTTTATTGTATGGTTTGGAAAATGGAACTTGTATCTTTAGATAGTTTATATCCATTAATTTATTTATCTTCCGATTTTGGTGCACAATTTATTATCTTCTTAGTATGAAGTTGGAGATAGTCAAATTAATTTCTTGCACCCATTGAGTTTGTCCCAAAGCAAATGGTTGAAGTGGAAAATGTTATGAAAACTTTCGACCATGCAATTTCATGAGGAGGAAATGGGTTACTTAGAGTATGCAAATGGAGCCTGGCTCATCATCTGTTGATAATGCTCTTAACTTTTGTGGTTGCTGGAATATATGACCCTCTGGGACTCAGGTGTTTTGATACTCCTTTCCAAGATTGTGGCACTCTTTGGAAGTTTGTGGAACCTGTAAAGAAGTAGAGCCTTGCTTGAGCAAGTCCATTACTGGTGGGGGATCTTGAGGTTGACAGCCTGGTCCTATTTGTTTTCTCTCTCTCTCTCTCTCTCTCTCTCTCTCTCTCTCTCTCTCTCTCTCTCTCTCTCTCTCTTTCTCTTTCTCTCTCTCTCTCTTCTCTCTCTCTCTCTCCCTTCCTCCCTCCCTCCCTCCCTCCCTCTCTCCCTCCCTCCCTCCTGATGTGACAACGTGACTCTGGATTCCTGCTTCTGCCATGCTTTCTCCAACACAGTGAACTCTACTTTCTAGAACTATAAGCCAAAATAAACTCTCTCCTTCCCTGAGTTGCTTCTGGTCAGGTATTTACAAGAGAGTAATTGATACAAGGCTCTCCCATTAAGAAAATTACATATGGCTAAGCAGCTTCCAGGATATTCCTCAGCATTCTGACTTCTATTATGTGTGATTTATTATGATTGTTTGAGTATAAAATTGAATCATTGTTCTTATATACCAATGCCCTTATATTAGCCAGCCCACCCCTTATTTCTGAGTGTTTGGGGCATAGAATTTCTATCCTGTAACTGCCTATACTTTCTTTCATATCATTTTGTCCATTGCCCCCTTGCCCTGTTTTGTGTTGGGAGAAGATCTGAAGTAAAAATGGAGAAGAATTCTGGGTGACAGCCAGGAAGACCTACCCCTTGCCTTCTTTCCTCTGCTCTCCTCCATCCCCATCCATCTTGGAAGGTGAAGCCTGCACTGCTGCCCTTGCCTCAGAAGCTTCCTACTTTTCACAAAGAGATATGCGTGAGAAACTTGAAGTATGAATATTTTCCTCTAAAATATAGATTTTTTCTTTCAATCCTTTATCCAAAGACCTCAAGATTTCTCTACAAGGGTCAAAATGAAAAGAAAAGAAAAAGAGACAGTCTGTGTATACATATAGAAGGAAGCTGTTCACTTCTTTTCATCCTCTGGATGCTACAGATGAAAACTCTCAGAAGACCTCAGTGAGACTACATGCCTATTTCAGAGACAAAGAAAAGGACAGAAGTTTTGACTGTGAGTTAACTATCATCCTGGGAGGAATAAAACACCACACCGAAGGCCAGCATCCCAGTCAGCCCTTATGCTTTCAAAAAAACCTAATGACACAGCAGCAAACTCAAATCCTCAGAAGCCCCATCTCCATCTGGTGGTTCTCTTTACTATACGTCTCCTACAATTCTTGACTCAACAGTTAATTCTTACATCCTAGATACTCTCTCCCCAGTTTGTAACTCTGAAAGGATTTTTTTCCTTCAAAACAATTACAGCGTCTGGAAGAATTGGCTCAGTGGATAAAGCATTTGCAGTACGAGCATGAAGGTTGGTGTGCAGACACCCAGATCCCTTATAAATGTCTGGTGGGCATGGCTCACAGCTGGAATCCAAGCTTGGAAGGCAGAGAAATTGGAGGCAAGAAAACTAACTAGACCAGCCAAAGCTACAAGCTCTGGTTTCAAATGAGAGACCTGTCCTTGGCAAATATGGTGGACACTATCTGACATCAGTCTCTGGCCTCCACACACATGAGCACACACGTTCATACACACCCACATGCATAGAGACACACATACACACATGCAAAGGCACCACACACATGAAAAAAATCACACATGTAAGTTAGCAAATATAGTCATGAATTTTCAAACTAAAGGACATCATACATGTAAGTCCAGCTCAAAATTTTTAGAAGAAAAAAAAAGGGAGAGATTAGTATAGTTGAATAACCTTATCCAAATTCCCTAAGTGAGCTGGAAATAGAGACCAAGGTCTCCTAACACTTAAGAATTTCTGTACTCTAACTCATAAAACTCAATCTCTGTATTGACCACTTAGCTCTGTTGATGAGAGCTGGTCACAAGTCACTCTGAGGCTATGTTCCCTAGTCTGCATCCCATTTGTGGGGAGGATTAAATGAAAGAATACATACAGAGCTTTTAGGCTCATCTTTGGCCCCTTATAAGTAAATTATAATGATTTCCTCTAATATGTTATATTTTCTATAGTATTGTAACCACACCACTATACTTTAGATATATTGTGGTCTAAAGAGATTTAGGAAAGCTTGCCTGAGACCAACTATTCTTTCTGAACAATCTGGCTTTGTTGTTTATTATTTTAAGATGTATTCTGGGATCACAAACACTGAATCACAAACAAGTTTTTATAATCCATCAAGTCCATAAGTGAGACAGTCTGTGTATATTATTTTGTTCTCATTTAATAGACTTGAGTGAAATTTGATTTCTATCCCAGAATGACATCATAGGCTGAGCCCACCAGGGAACATATTAAATTAATCGTGCAAGTATGAGATTATGAATGCAAATAAATTATTTGTTCACATTGTTTTTATTTTATATGAAATATGGACAGCATGTGGTTACCATTCATCCCCTTAGAACTTTCCGGCAAATATCTAGACTCTTAAAAATATTTGACAGTCAACTATCCAAATATGTGGGATATCCTCTGTCTTCACAACGAATAAAGGGTTTTAAGGCTTTTAAGAACCTAATTCATAGGGACCCAGAACATTAATTGTTTTTAGTCAAATGCCTGCCTTGAGGGCTATGGAGCTAGAAGAGCTTGCTTCAGTAGGAATCACTTTAGCGCAAGGCTCCCTGGAAAAGTAAAGTGAAGAACAGTGTGCTGTGTACTACAGCTTCATATTTCCCTTTCATAAAATAGAAGGTCACTTGTATCTTTTCTCCCTTATGGTGACTGTGATTGATGCGCACACTTGACTTTCCATAGCAAACCTGGTGGGCTGAAGGAAACACAGCACCTCCAGCATTCGCCTGACTTCATCTCCTTTGGAGACTCTCGCTGGTTATTGTTTTCCTGTTCTATTCCATGTCTCTGCCTCGCTATTCCACAACCTCTGTTCCTTCTTGCAGCATTGTCCTACCTGTTTTCTGACAGCTAGCTCCTCCTCCCTTCCTTCTTCGCAGTGCTTCCTGGAAAGTCTTAGTGCTTACAGCCAAGGGAGTTAGTTATACAGGAAGTCCCAATATAGGACTGTCTGTCAGATATGACCCTCTGTCATTCCAAAAGCCTTTGCATCTATTTTCTGGTCATTTCTCCTGACTGAAGCTCATACTTGAATGTTCCCAAGCTGTCTCTGGAGAGGTCACTTAGCACAAGATTGGTAGCACATAGAGCAGCTCTAGCTTCCCATCTGTTTCAGATGTGGTTAAAAATCAAGCTTGGTGGATTCATGTAATAACATCACAAGCCTCAGCTGTTTCTAGCATCTTTACCAGAAGAACCATGCTTCAAAGGTGATCATTCCAGAAGTCTAGTCTAGGGGACATGTTGACATCCTTCCCCCCAATGGGGTGTATGTCTATGTGGGACGTGTTCTCTTAAGGAACATGTTTGCAGAAGGTACTTTGAGATTGGTATTGCTAATGGAAGGCCTCTGTCTAACCCTGTTAGGAATGAAAATGGTGCTATGATTCCATGGGACACCCCTCAAAGGAGACATGGCCTCCAAGATCTTTCTTAACCCTGAAACTCTTTTCTTTAATACTAATAGTCAAATAAAGATATCTTTATATTTAGTAAAGATTCTGAAAACAAAACTAAAGGTTTCCTATTAATTTTCCTCCTTTATTCTTACAAAGAGACTCCGAGGTTTTTTTTTCCCATGCTCTCACATGGTCCCGTGTGCGTCTCTCGTTTACTGGAGCGAAAGGACTCTGCTTCTTCTCCTTTGTTAACCTCTTTAGCTTTTCATTTCCTCACCTGCTGCCTTATCTTTAAATTATCCTAAAAATCGCAGCAACTCCTGGTGGGGAAAGTGAGCTGAGAAAATTTCAAATGTATTTATAATTTCTACCTGCCAAGTTCTCCTGCTATTAAATGCTGGCCTCTGCAAGTGGGATTAGCTAGATTTCAAGAAAGCAAGTTTTCTCCTACACAGCGTGATTGAGAATCAAAAGCTAGCCGTGTTTGTCTTGCTGATTTGACCTTCACTTAGAAATATTGTTTTTGTTGAGGAAAAAGTGATGTGCACGTGTGTGGACACACTCCTTACTGAGCTTAGTGTGTATTCCAACTCTGCTGTATTAACCTCTGTGTGTGTGACCTACCACCCTAGCAAACGGGATGTGGTTCCAACTCCTTCCTGGTATAAATTACTGTATTATTAAGTAAAAAAAAGTACCATCAAATGTCACATTATTTAACATAATAAATCATGGAAGAAGTTTGGTTTGAAATCTTAGATGAACCTCATTTAACTGATATATTATTTTATTCCCCATGGCTATTTGATTCAAGGGATTCCATGCTTAATTAACCAAGATACTTAAGGAAGAATGAATATTATAGTGGCTATTTGTGGATAAGTAGCAGAAATTGAAAGATAATTTCAGAATGATTTCTCTACCTAAAACATATTAGAATTGTGGTTTTCCATTTAAATTACTATGGAAAATCACTAAATACATTGTTATGTTTTATGGATTTTCAAAATAACACAGTAGTAAGTGACTTAAGATGGATTCCTGGCTAGGAAAGTTTTCATTCTAGCCTCCTACAAGATTTCCATGTTCTCCTTGCTGCATTTCTAATCATCCAATTATACTCAATCTTAAACCTCTACTACATGAACTCCAAATTAAGTAAAATGCAGGCCTGTCTTCAGGGAGCTTCGAGTCCATAAAGAAGAGATTGAGAGAATCAAATTTTGTAAGTAAAGTCTTACAATAAGTTCAAGTATGTTAGAACTAAAAAAAAAAAACTTTATGAGAGAACATAATAGCATTTCAGAGGATCTTGATTATTAAATAGCATTTCAAAAATGAGAATATCATACTAAACTACCCAAAGTACAACAAAGAGATTGTGGGCATCTAATTTGGACAGTTTCCTGAGCAAGGGGCTAACACAAGAATAAATCTGAAAGGGCAAAGAGATGTTGGGATACCTGCTAAGAGCTTCCAATAATTCGCAAGACGGTTATGGTGCTTGTCATTTAATATTAGTCCTGTATTGGATGTGTTTCTCTACTTACTGACTGAATAGCCTTGCTAAACCAAAGACTGGGCCACCAGTCTTCATTTCTAACACCTGGCTCAGGTTAGTGTTCACCGAAAAAGAGAGTTCTTAGGATTAAATGATGTGCATGGGAAATGTTTGGAATAGGGTTCATGGAATGGGATTGAACAAATGTCCTCTTTATATCTGTCACCATTGCTCGTCTCAATAAACAAGACCTTGTGGAAGCTTAGGCTTCTTACCTGTTGGGGATGGAGAGCAAATGGAGTCAAAGATGTCATTTTCACAACTAATAGAAGTGGAAATGGGGGAGTGAAAAATATCGATAATTCCAAAACATTTAGCTTAAATGTTTAGTCATGTTATTAACAGAATAGGGCCAACTTTAGGAAAGAAAGTGATTATTTTTATCCTAGATTTCATTCCTTTCATGAATCCCAGACTGCTCTATAGACCAGTCACCTTCTTCCTCCCTACTTTGTGGATATTCGAAAGTCTTTTCATCATTTAAGCATTACCAGTGTCCTTTCCTTGTCAACCATTTGCAGTGACCCTTGCCTAGGACTCCCCTCCCTCCTCCTCTCCATTTCCCTTAACATCTTTACACATCTACCTGACTCTCCTTCCTTTCTGCAAAACTTCCTTGAGCCTTCAGGTCTGCTCAATGAAGTCCCACTTAGACTTGCATCCATTTTCAAGACGTTTTGTACCATCGCTCTGAATGTACAATGGCAACATTTCTCTAACAGACCATAAGAACCACAGAAAAAAAAAAAAGACATTAAGGTTCCACATTTGGCAGACTTGTGGCCTAAATACAAAACTTTACTTTGAGGTCTACCTCTACCTTACAGTGTCTTTGTTTTCACATTTATCAAATAATGATAAAAACAACATGTATCTTATAGGGGTGTGTGAGAATTAACTGAAGACAGCTGCTAACATATAATGTACCAAATAATGCTCACTTCTGTTGGTATTTCCTGTGCACACAGCACAGTACATGCTCCATAAATGTTTGTTGACTGCATGAATGATCACTGCTCAGCAGGAAAGCTGGTGATGTTTCCAGTCTGCAGGTCGCATCTGTATTGTAAACCAAATCAAAGCACTGTGAACAGATTTTCTTCTATTTATAATTGCATGATACACTGGGTTAGGACAGGTATTTTGAATGAAAATATCTATGTGGACGGAATAAATTATAAAGACATTTGCACAATCTCGTTGTAAAATTTATTTGTAAAGATATTAAAGTAGTGTTATTATCTTATATTTAGAAATGTTCAGGGTATTTTAAAGTACTTTCTAAATGATTCAAATTTAGCTGCAGTACTTTGTTAGAACGGTGGTTCTTAAAGTATGGTCTGAGGGCCACAGGAGCAGTGTCTCTTAGGGATTTGATAGACCATATAAATTCTCTTTCTAATCCACTGATAGACTCTAGAAGTGGGCCATGGAGCTGTGTTCAGCAAACATTCTACGTAATCTTGATGCTTACTTAAATTTGAGAAGCAGTAGCAAACAACTTCATGGTAAAGAACAGTAATCCTGATCACTCAGTTGCTGTAACTTACAAGCTTCAGTGGTCAAATTGTCAACCTTGTTTCTCTGTTCTGTGAACATGTTCTTGTTTTATGAAAAATATTCTGTGAAAATTTCAAGCCCAATTGAGTTGTGCCTTTTTGGCCATGTGCCTCTCATTCTGGCAAAGGGCCAGGGTTGAGTGCAATCCGGTTACCCAACTCAATTACACCTTATTCATTTAGGCAAACTCAATTGGGCTTGACTTTTTCAAACCCAACTCGATTGTGCATTAAAATTTCCACACTTGATTTGATTGTGCTCAAAATCTGTTACGTGGCACCTTACAATGTGTAGATTTCGTCACATGCCAAAGGGGAGCACTTTGAGGGACCATGATTGGTCATGGGTATCTCTTTGTCTGAAGTTCTACCTACTTCTCTTTCCCTTTGTCACCTCTCTTGGATTCTACGGGGGAGGAATGTTCCAGTGCTCCCCATATATACCACATTCTGCTGGGCTGCTATGGTGGAACTCATGTGAGACTTTTCAGTGTTCCCAGGAGGGTGATCCTTATAACCTATCTCAATCCAACCCCTTATCTAATTATAAAGGTAGGAGAAAAGGACACACAGCTATCTCCCCTTACTAAAACCTATATAGTTTTTCCAAAACATAAATATTTTAATCTCTACGTGTATGTTTGTGTGCTTATGTGTGTAAGTGCATGTGTGCTGTGTAAGTGGACTCGGAGGATGGCTTTGGGGTATGAGTCCTCGCCTTCCAACTTGTTTGAGGCAAGATCTCTTTATTGTTCACCACCATACACTTCGGGCTACTTGGCCTGTAAGTTTCTGGGATTCTCTTGTGTCTGCCTCTTATGTTGCCACAGGAGGGCTGGGATTACAGACACTCAGTGGATTCTGGGAATCGAAACTCAGTCACAAGGGCTTCTACCCACGGAGCCATCTCTTCAGCACCAAAGCAGACATATGATAAAGCTTTCACTTCACAGAGAGGAACTGTGCCTTCTCTCACTTGCTCTGTGGGCTTCATCCTTGGCAGCTTTTTGAAAGTGCTCCATAACCCACAGGCTGAGGAATTAATAGTCATTTGCTACTCTCTGGGAAGTACTTACACCTGAAAGAATTTTACTGAACTCTTGTCAGCAAAATTCTAGTCTTGATAAAATAGATGAAGATAAATGCTCTGGTTTGGCCTTATTGAAACAGATGGAGGAAGTGCTGGCCACTGTACCAGGTCGTATGGCTTCCAGGTGTCAGAATGTAAATGCTTAATGGCTTTTATCACAAAGCTGGTTTTGTTGGAGAGTGAAGGTGGTGGGAGGGGTGCTCTATGCTGAGAGGAAGCTCTTATGCCATTCAGAGGGCTGGGCCTAATTATACACTCTTGCAGCATTAACAATGAAGAGCTGTGAGACTCAGGCCTCTTTTCATAGTGCAAGACATATGTCTTGTTAGTGGCCCTGTGACCATGACTAGGCTGCATGAGAGGAGAAAAGGAACAGAACTTTCTGAATATACATGTTTAAATAGCTCACAAGATGTAACATGGCGAAGAACTCCCAACTCCATCCTTATTATCTAGTTAGCCAAATGTTGCCAGTAATTTATGACAGCTGTTAATATCCAGCATCTGAATGAGAAGTTGGGCACAAAACTCTGGGGATAACCTTGATTTGCTTAATTGCCTCTATGGCCGTGATCAGTGTGTTTGCTAAGGTACATTTTTTGTAAGATAAGGCAATACATTCATTTTGTAAAGGATATTTGAAGATTAAGGGGGAAAGTATGGCCTTAATTGATTGTGACTGACTTCCAGCTGTTACAAAGTAAACACCACACAGGTGAAGCCGCGACCGCCACAGCCGTCTATTTCATTTTGAAACCATACTTTGAGATCTGAGCAAATTTCATCTGCTGGTTTTTCCAGGAAAATGTGTGATCCTTATCATTAAAGAATATCAACTTAAGAGCAGTGTTGTTTTATTTTCCTAAGGTTTGATAAAACACAGATAGACACTTAAATAACAATCTGTTGCCACTTACCTCTTCCTGTGCCCCGTCCCCAAAGATTCTCTGGGCAATGACTTTTAAATATGTTCTCATTATTTTTAATGAGTGTGCAGAACATTGGACGCATAATGCAACAGTAGATAGGTGCCCTTTCACTGAACTTGTCAGATATAATCAAACATCGCAGAGGTTAAGATGCATTTTCCTTTAAGATATTATAATTATTTAAATTAAGATGCCCAAGTACAATCTGTATACTATTCACCTATTGTTGCTGCCTGAATGAGGCCCCACTGAATTCCTAGCTCTCTTTAAAAAAAAATGTTTTATCACAAATGTTAAAAAGACAAAAGAACACTTAATATTATTTTGTCTCTTTAAGTTTACCCTTCTTTAAATCTGCCCTGTTGGCAGGATATTCAATTATAAAGGAGTTCAATTATGTTTCCTGGCCACTTATTGAGTTATACGAAGGACTTTTATCACCTAGTCTTTTCCGTAATTAATTCTTTGCATTTCTTGGAGGCTTAGGACCAAGGAAGGATTGTTGAACAGCTTGAAATGTTATTTCAATTTTCTTATAGTTCCCTTTGCTCTCCTTTTTCTTTCTCTCTCCATTTCTTTTCTTTTCTTTTCTTTTATTTATTTTTGCTTCTAGAAGCCAGTAACACTCTGTATGTTATCTCTCAGCTACAGAATGTATTCATGTCTGGGGTTGAGGATGCCTCTCAGTACTTAGGTGGTTGAGCACTTGTCTAGCACATGAAAGACCCTGGGTTCAATCTCCAGCATTACAAAAGAAAACAAGCACAGAAAACATGGCATTGGGTAAGATAGAGAGGGTAGCAGAATGGAGAGAAACAGCAGCTCTGAGAATAGCAAAGCCCCTTTAGTGTTTATCCACAGGTCTCATGGACTTGTCTGCCTGAGCACACTGAGGTGAGTTATGGATATCCATCCTCAACTAAAGGACAGCCACTCCTAGCAGCTGCATTTTCACCTTTAGATGTTTGACCTTCAACTAGATGAAGAAAATAAATACAAACAAATGAACACACAAAGGAAGCAAACCCAACCTGACCAACTGCAAAAGCATTTTACCACAGCATTCTATCTCTGGGACTGTCATTCAATGCTTCTCCTCTGTGATGTTCCAGGATAGGTGGGTCTTCCTAGGATTATCTCCTCCAGCCTGTTTTCATTGAGTTCTTCATCTGAGTTGGAGATAATGGGACTCTACTATTGAAGAGCATTTTTGGAACCCATGTTATTCCCAATTTAGTTGATCAAATGTTGATTGAATGTTTATTTCTGTTAGATGCTATGCCACTGGGCATCCTAAAATTTAATAAAATATGATCCATAGGCTGTAGGAGCTCAGATATGCTAGGTGCTATTAGAGAACTTTCGTAAGAACAGTATCCATAAACTGTGAGGAGCTTAGGGAGGGACTGTCCTGAGAACAGTCTCCATCATCTGTGGGAGTGAAGGGAGGGACCTGTCCTGAGAACAGTTGCCATCATCTGCGGGAGTGAAGGGAGAGAAAATAATTATACCAGCTTAAAGTAGAATCTGAGAAACTATCACAAGGTAGAAAGTATAAAAAGAAAGTCCTATAAAGGTCAAAGGATTCTATGTCAAGAATTTTAAGATCATTTATGATATGGGACACCAAAGCAGACCTAAGTAGATATAGAGAACAAGGGGAGTGAATGCAGGATACCAGGCATGAGGGAATAGATTTCCAGTTTGGATTCAAAAGATTCCTAAGTCACAGTTTAAGGAGACACAATTCACTGTGGTCAAAACCATTACTTTACAGTATCTGATTTGTAAAAATGTACACTTTTCTTCGCCAAATGAATATAGTTCTTGGACATGAGAAGTGAGTTGTTGACCAGGACTTCTAAGTACTTAAGTTTAGAACAGTCATTTAACTTTTTCAGTCTTAATTCCATTCATAAAATTTTTATTGGATGCTTTTTGGGGGCAAATATATTGCCAAAGATATGGAAGGTGATTGACATGCCCCTGCCTCCTGCATTGTTGTTGACCA
The DNA here is from genome assembly GCA_004024765.1 of Zapus hudsonius. NCBI lineage: Eukaryota > Metazoa > Chordata > Mammalia > Rodentia > Dipodidae > Zapus > Zapus hudsonius. Next base: position 69,497 of record PVHP010000959.1, on the reverse strand, counting down.
TCATTTTTAAACAGCCCACTCTTGATACAGACAAATCTCTCCTTGTTCCAGATATTACTGTCCCTATAGGGACATGCTTTTCTGTTTCCTCTTCCACTCCATGGGGAAATACTATTTTTGACAAAAGTCATACTCGGAACTTTGATGAAAAAATAGGAAGTGAACTGTATTGATTCCCTACAAACTAGTAAGTACCAACAAACATCACAAGTAATTTGGCAGTAAACAAGGAAAAAAATATTCTTATCTAGAAAAGGAGTTGACTATACTAAATGGCCTCCTAATGTCCTTTGTATTCTGCAACAGTACTCTACGAAGTTCTGTTCATGAAATCTTGGCCTGATGCTCAGTTCAGACAGTGCCTGAATTATGAATGATCTGTATAGATAAATGGGCAGCAGGAGTCCTCTGCCTGTGTTTTCATTTCATGCTTCAGAATGCCTGGGGAGCATTTGACCTCCTGAGTGCCTTCTCCTAAGAAAGTAGACAGCTAACAAATTGCCCGCAGATATGGCCAAGTCTTTGACCCCCTGCTATGGTAGCACTTGTTGCCATAGTAATGGGTGCAGATGGAGCCCCTCCTCCAGTCTGATCCTTATGTCATGGGTACTGTGAGGACCAACAGGTACTTCACTTCCCTTGGCAGCTTGGAAGAAAATGGGGTCTTTTTATTTTAACATTAGAATTTAGGTCCATTTACCCTTAGACTATTGTTACGTGTAGCTGCTTATCCACTAGAATGTAAATTATTACATACTTTTGCTATGTTTTGGAGTACCATGGGATAGGCAAACCCTGTAGGGAAATTGAAAACTATACAAAATTTACTGCGTTGTACTTGGGCCAGGAAGACTGGGCTGAATACTAGGCTATCCAGGATCCCCTGACACAAGGAATAATACAGACAGCCCACGGAGGAGGATATCCAACTGATCGGGGATGGGGAGGGGGGAATTGGGGATAACAACTCATTATTTGCCCACTAAATAATGTAACTCATTATGGTCAATAAATATATATTTAAAAAAAAAGAAAAAGAGGAATTGTTCATGCTGCAAGTACCAAGTTTACTAGCAAATTTATGGTGTACAACCTGCTGTCTAAGTAAGAGCTGCTGCATCTGTATCCATAGGCACCATTTATTTAAAACTTGCTTACGTTTCACATAAAGAGAATGAATAGATTCTAAATATAATTCATTAAAATTTGGACCATTTTTAATGAGAGAAAAGATTTAGGTTCTGGATCCTAGAAGTGATATGACTGTCAACACTAGGGACTGTGGAAAGTTTGGCAGGTATTTTCAGTGTGATTATTAACATAAGGCTCCTTGGTACTTCCTTGGTACTAGACAGGTTGTAAATGAATCATATAAATAAATATTAATACAATTATGAACTTGGTAATTTTATGTGCTGTGTGGACACGCAAGGAAATTATATAAAAATGAAGGCTGTTGTATTTGTTCATGTTTGTGTTATATATAACAGTGACTTATTCCCTTATCAGACAGATAGAAGAACACTAGACCGAGCCTTGTAACTGAGTATGATAGTAAAAAAAAATGAGTAATTTTTCATGGTGGCTAAGTTAATAACATGTCACTATTATTTGTGCACAGAAACCAAATCCTGTGTGTCTTCCTTGGAAAGGATGTAAAGACAAAAATGTTACCACAGCTACCAGTTGGGCTTGAGTCTTAAAAAGAGCAGCCATTATCATCACAAAACAGTTCAGAGGTTCCTCTTTAACCTGTAGGCTTTCTTGAAGAAAAGAATCCCTATCACGTGTAAACGCCTTATTTCCTTCAAAAACCTTTGAAAATATAACCCAAAGATTGCATTGCCTCTGCTCACAGCTCTCAATGGCTCTCAGGGGAGTTAGCCTCTCTTATCAGAAGCTCACAGCCAGGCGAGGGGCAGGCAGCACATGCAGAGGACAGGGCCCTGTGATGGTCAAGGCCATGGGGTAGGTAGTGAAAGGTCTCTTGCTGTGTTAAGCAAATGCAGCTTCCTTCCTGGCTTGGCAGGAGCTAATTCTGTTCTTTACTTCTCTTCTAGTATAAGAACAATGGGGATGCATAAGGCCATTCTCGCTGTAAGAGATATGCATTAGATTATCATATATCCCCAGATAAGAAGTGCAGTGGTCAAAGAGAACACACATTCTTCGATGAAATAGAAGGTTTAGTTGAAAGTACCATCCCAAGAGAGACAGATGATTGAGCACAGTATTGAGTAGACATTAATTACCATCATTCAAAGAGTGAGAAAATACAAGGAAGATCATTCTTTCATAAGTTTTTCTTTAAGAGAAGATGGGAGATTATCCCAACATAATGCTAGAAAAACAACTGCTTTTGTTCAGACTCAATGCAGTTAGAACACTGTATTTCTTAGAAAGTTGTAGCTGATTTTATTTATTTATTTATTTGTAAACACACATAGGTAGAGAGAGAGAGAGAATATGGGTATGCAGGGCCTCTTGCCTCTGCAAACAAACTCCAGACATATGCACTTACGTTTTGCATCTGGTTTTACATGGATACTGGGGGATTGAACCTGTACCATAAGCTTTGCAATCAAGTATGTTTAACTGATGAGTCATTTCTCTAGCCCCCTGGTTGTTTGTTTGTTTTTTTTTACAATAAAGATAGTTTTATTAAAAGTTAGGAATCTAGACAATGCATAAATATACTGTTATAAGGGATACTGGTTTAAATGAGATAGGTAGATAGATGATAAATAGGTGATAGATACATAGATGGGTGTACAATTGTAACGGTGGGGACTTGGAACAGCCAGGTGAATACCCAAAGCTTTACTCACTGTACTTCCCCCAGAGTTCATATCGCAGTGTGCCAAAGAATTAGACAAATTTAAAAAGCATTGTCTTCATCACACACGTTTATTTCAGATTGGAGTAAGTTTAGAGGATTTGGGAGTGGGATAGGGGAAAGTAACCCATACTTAATTAAAATTAAAATTAATTTTAATTAATTAAAATTAATTAAAAGGAAATAAGAAGTTACAGAGATCTCCAGCCACTAGTGTGGGGAGAGCACATGGGTGAGGTTTTAGCAAGATCTGTGCTGCTCAGCCAAACAAGCAGAAGAATGAAAGATCATGAGAAGGAAAGGTTCATGTCGGAAAGAAATCCAGCCCCTCACCAGGGCCATTAGGCTGTGGTGGGGGGCTGGGGCGACCTTGCCATGGCCCTGGAGATTCAGAGGTCCTTCTACTGAGCCATGTGAGGAATAGAAGAGACAGAATTTCCTGTTCCAGTGAGTATTCCCTTTCCCAGGTGAGCAGAGAGACAGCTGGTTGGTCTATACCTGACCAATCAGTTTCAGGACTAGGTTTTATCTCTAGTTAGAGATCCCTCCCACTCAAGGGGAAGGGTCAGGCATGGAATCTGTGGAACTTGCCTGAAAGAATTAACTGTCACACAATGTCTTTCATTATAACAATACTAAATCATTTATTCTTAGTAATTTTGTATTTTTATTCTTAGAATATGTTTCTCAAGTTTTATTTTTCAACGTGTTTTTTTTTCTTCTACAGTGAAACAGGAAACAGTGTTAAAGAGGCATATAAACAAACAATCATCATTCATTAAACACTCCTTCCTCTGTATCACTAAAATATTGATGCCTCCATGTCACTCATATTTGCTTAGTCAATGCCCTACTTTTTATGTGGCTAAGATACTGAGAAGACTCCTACATCCTCCAAGACCCAGGCTGGGAGCAAGGATGGCCTTATCAAGAAAATAATTGGTCAGGTGCCTCTTTTACGAACCATTAACATGTGTGAATTATGAGTTGGATTCTTCTTTCCAGTCCAGTCAACTATTAAAATATGATGGATTATCATTTCCTACTGTGCAGTGAATTTCAGAGGACGAACACTGGAAGGCCCTGGGTATATGCAGACTGCACCCCCATTCCCTTTAAAAGCCAATGGGCAATGAAATTTCAATTTGTGTTCACTGGATAATTTTCAACTTTACAATCAATTATTTGGTTATTGATATAAATAGTCTAGAGTATGTGGTAAAAATTACTTTTGGGGAGTTCATTTGAACAGGATACTTAGCAGATAATGTGAGTTTTTATATAAAGTAGAAGAGAATGGCAGATTGACTCTATCTCCTATCAAAACATAGGAGCAGATCCAGTGACCAGATGAACCAATTTAAATGTGTGGTCTTAGTAACATTTGCAGCTATTGCATAACATCAAGAGGTCATGATTGTGTTCAGCATTCCTGTGCTCAGGAGGAAAGGATGGAAGTCTGTTCCTGTATATATTCCAGATATGTAGCTCATTTTCCATAACTCATCTTCCAAGATGCCACCTGAATACAGTGATGGAGTGATAGTAAATCTTTCTAATAAGCATACTGATGTAGGATTTGGGGGTTAAGGAGAGGTCCCCCCAAGTTTATGAACCTCAATTTTGAATCTTGTCCTATTTTATAACAAATAATTGATTTAAAATGTACTCAAGGAGGATAAATTATGAATTATTGAGCTTATTTAAGGAGAAATCACAAATTGTGGGGTTTAAGAGGAATTGGGATTGAGGAAGAAGGCTAGGGCAGGGTCATAAGCACGTAGCATAAACCACAAGGGTCATTGAAGAGCCATAAACACATGGAAGACAGAACCTTGGTACTTATATAGGGAGATTGAGAGGAGACACACATGGCATCCATCCTGAGTCCCCATGGGAAAAAGCTCAGAAGGCAAATGGTGGTGGCTTAAAGGATGGCACAGGGAAATCTCATAGCAGAATCAACAAACCCAGATGAGACGTGAGTAGGAAAGGGAGTTAACACCCATGATGACCCAAAGTTTAGAGAAATTAGACAGGTACTAAGCCCAGAGTTAAGAGGAAGCACCGTATGGAAGAGCTAGAATGTAAAGGAAATGTGCATATGGTAGATTCAGAGACCAGAGGAAAACCATCCATGTAATTAAAGTGAGAAGTTACCCCAGAGCATGAAGCAAAGGCAAGCAGAAAATGCCCTGGCCAATAAAGAGCGCTGTGCTCCTCCTCCACCCAGCCAGGCTAGTTGGGTGGGGGTGGGTGGGGGCAGACTCATGCTACCCACGTAGCACAGAGTAGAGCAAGGAGGAATACAGAGAGAAAAGAAGGCCGAAGACAGCCTTTAGAGTTGATTAAAAATGTATTCTTTTGTCAGATTCAGGTATGTAAAGAGAAGACCTGGTTGGTTTGTAGATTTGAAGGGTCAGCCTTCAGGACCCTGGATAGTGAAGGACGATGCCTATCTAGGCAGCCTGTCTAGGGGGGCTGCAAGTGCTTGTAGATGAGTCTCTGTCACACAGGAGTTCCTTTCCTGCCAGGGCGAGGTGGCACTGGTTTTCTAACTGAAACTGCCTAAAAGAATACTACCAGTCTACAATGTGGCCTGTATACCATGCTGGCACTTAATTAGCAGTTTGTGAGCTAGTTTTATAATCAATATTGACCTGTGGCAGAAGAAATAAATGAAAGAATCTGTCAGCAATGTTATGCCATGTGGTTGTTCTTGGGCATGCACTGGAATGGGCAATACTGACATAAAAGTAAATGCCCTTCCTATCCTTAAAATTTTACGTACTAATTAACAGAATATTATGTATTATATATGAAGTGCTCTAAAGACTCAGACTGATGTGTCCAACCACAGACAGCAGGCACCTGTGAATAGGGGCTTTGGTGGGTTTGAGTTTGCAGGTGGTTGACAAAGCCCGGTGAGAAAAGGTTGATTTATAGACACTCTCATATGAAAATTAATGGAAGAAAATGTAGCATGAGATTCACTTCAGTTCTCTCTAATCTGAATACTAGAAAGTTTAAGTTAGAAATGGTTCAAAACTGATTCTGTAGATAAATTGCAAGATGTGGCTCTCATACCCTTTGACAATTTCCGAAGGGCGCTATGGCAGAGAAGCATCAGCAAAAATTCATGAAGTTGAGCCGGGTGTGGCGGTGCACGGCTTTGATCCCAGCACTTGGGAGCCAGAAGTAGGAGGATCCCCGTGAGTTCAAGGCCACCCTAAGACTACAAGTGAATTTCAGGTCAGCCTGGGCTAGAGCGAGATCCTACTTTAAAATATCAGAAAAATTTTCATAAAGTCATCCCATAACAAATATTTATTAGATACATGTATCCCCCTCATGCTAAAGGGATTCAAAGTTTGAAATAAGCATAATTTCTGCCCTTAATAAGATCAATATTGTTTTAGCAGAGCTAAACTAGACAATCTGGAAAAGAACTGTAATAACAGAAAGTACTAAAAATTATAAAATGTGAAAAAAGAAAAATGGGAACTCTGAGCAGAGCAAATTATGTATCCACTGATAATATTGGGGGGTATCAAAGAAGAAAGAGATTATACGCTGAGACTCAATGTTAAGACACTTGGAAATAAGCATTAAATTCCTTTCTTCCATCATATTTTCAGAGAAAAGTTACTTTTAAATTAAAGATGCTGTCTTCACTTGATATAGAAATACATTAAAAAGAAAAATTGTTTTTCTCTGTGTCTATTATTTCATAGAGTATCAGACAAAATTATAGGTCTGTTACATCAAGGAACTACTTGAAAAATAAGATACATTTACCAATTGTGTTTGGATGAATATGTTTGTATTTTATTTTATCAGCAAGTAAACAAGGCATTGTGTCAAATTAATTTTTAAAAAGACTCAATTCCTTAAGCATAATTGAGATAGTCCTTTCTAGTCTTCGAAACATATGTGACTTTGTTGAAATGCAGATCCATTTGTTTGGGGAAGAAAGAAGTCCTACTCAACCTTCACCTAGTGAAATGTGCTGAACTTTTAAATGACTCATAATTACACATGGATTTAACAGAAATTAAGGCTATAGGAGTTGCTCCCTCGCCTTTGGCATGTTTTCATTTATATAGCTTCATGGGAGAAGAGTATTTGGAGGATGAACACTAAGGAAGAGCAAGATCCAATAGTCTAAACAACTGCAGGGCTTTGGAGACAATAGACCCTTCAAGAACCTGGCAAGATGATATGGAAGAACACTTGAAATCTCATCAACATGTTTTTTCTTTAAAAAATATATATGTATTTATTTGCAATCAGAGAGAAAGAAGAGAGACATATTGACAGAGAATGGGCATTGCAGGGCCTCCAGCCACTGCAAACGAATTCCAGATGCATGCACCACTTTGTGCATCTGGATTTATGTGGGCACTGGGAAACAGAACCCAAGTTTTTAGGCTTTGCAGACGAGCATCTCTCCAGCCCCTAGACCACATGTTTTTTTCCACCTTGGAGCATCTGCACACTCACAAGCCACTTGAGGTTCAGACAACAGGAAGGAGAGTAAAGGCAAACAGATCATGTGAATATTGAAAGAGGAGAAAAACATGATTCAGAAAAGTATAAATGCTTGATATTAACCATATGCCCAAACGAAGTCATCCAGCTGGGAAATGGAATTATTCAATTATTCACACTCTTGCTATGGTTTCAATGTGTTTGGAGGGTCCTTTTCCAACCACATCCTGAGGATTTAGCCATGGGAATTTATTTGACTGTTGGATATTATCAGATATAACATGAGTAAATACTTGAAAGGTACTTTGGTTTCACTGCCTATCTTTCATCATGTGATAACCATGATTCAGGCTTCCAACTGAGGAAGAAGTGTGATATGTGGATCTTATTCATCCATAATTTATAGCTTGGAGGCAAGCATATTTGACCACAACCCAGTCCAATAAAACCCTAGCCAACCTGCAGAGATGTGATCCATAAATACATGGGTTACTGTACATAACACAGGTTGGAATGGTTTCTCTTATGCAGCATTTGGAGGGCAATAGCTGACTGACAGGCTCATTCACATTTCCCCGTGGGTTAATTCTGGAAAGAGACCCTTCTATCTTCAATTTGTCTGTCATATAATGAATGATAGGAAGATGTATTCACATTCTAATTTTGATGGATTTTTATCCTCTATAGGACCTAAATGACTTCTTATTTTATAGTCAGTTTTATCTGACAATTAATTTTAACAGAGTAATTGATTTAATTATTACGATAAAAGACAAATTATGTGTCTCTCTACAAATGGCATGTTATATATACTAAGCACATTTTCATTACAATAGTAAACACCACTATGAATTTTAAATGGTTGTTACTCACTGAGATTTCTCAATCCCTGTTTGGAATTTAGAATTGTTTATCATTAACAGCATATTAAAGGGGATTGGTTTCCAGCTGGAGTCACATTACATGCAACTCAGACATGAGAAAGAGAAGCATGGGATAAAAATGGTTGTGTTTTCATCACTTGAAGTTTTTATATCTATTAATCAACCATATAAATTCCTTCTCATCTCAACAGAAATTCTCTATTTTGAGACTGTGGTAATATTCTTACTACATAGTGTCATAATTTAATATGAATTACTCTCTTGTCCTAAATTTCTTTAAAGTGGACAATATTTACTGGGTCCTTTAGAAAAAATATGAAGGGACTGAGATAAATCTCAAGTTTGGGTGGGAAGCTATATTATCTTTCCTACAAGTCATTGAACTCTAAGTAAGGACATATGTGCTTGGAACAGAGGTTTCTATGTAGACTGTTCTTTGAATGCCACACTCATAGTGGAGAATGTTATTCAATAACCATTGTACTTTGTAAGACTTCAGTGAAAATGATCTGTGAATTACTGCTATTAATTATCTATAGAAATGAGAAGAGGAATGAGGGAGGAGAAAAAAGAAGGAACTTTTCATAGGAAACTGCTGGCCCTGAACTTGCCACTCCCTGTCCTTGTGACATGACTCCTAAATTTTAAGATTTTAGTAGTTTTATATTCTGTATCTTAAAAAGTTGGACACAAGACAACACTTCTTTCTGTGATTCTCCATGGTTGATGCTTCTTGTGAGACAGGTCTGTTCACAAAAGTATGATCTACTAATAATGGAGGCTTGATCATGATGTTCTGTAGCATCTCTGCCACCGTGCTGATGACATATAAGATCTGTTTCTGATACTTCTTTGTCTCTACTCAATCCTGACCTGTTCTCTAGTGCAAGATGTCTTAAGTGTATACTAGAGGATAATTCTTAGAATGTGTCCCATTTAATGATGTGTTCCATGGTCAAGTACGAGAGGAAACCCCTACCTTTTCCTCTCATCACACTCCAAACAAATTAAAGGTAGACAAGAAATCTACCCAGAATTAATCATGGGGAAATTGAACACACCTGTTGATATAAATGTTTTGCATATTAAAAACCAACCACAAACTGTGCAATGTCCAAGAAAGCATTTTGTTGTAGCTATCTTCTCATTGCTGAGATGATGCCCCCACCCAAAGCAGCTGATTTCATGGGGTTAGGCTTCCTCCCACTCTATTCATGGACCCTTTTACCAGGTGATGCCCACATCTTCCTCAGGAGCTTATTGTATGAAATTAAGAAATTTATCATATTGCTTCATTATTGATTTAACTTATATAAGTCTCCCCACCCTCCCATTCCTTGCCCACCCCCAATTCCTTCCATCCCCTTTTACCTGTCAGGTTTGCTTAGAGTTTAAACTTAACCTGGTTAGGAATTACATATGAGGGAGAGTATGCAGTGTTTGTTTCTCTATTCTTGTGTGAGTTCACTAAATATGATGTGCTCCAAGTCCGTCCACTTTTCTTTTAATTTCATCATGTCATTTTTCCTTTCAGCTGAGTAGAATTCCATCTGATAAATGTACCACAATTTTGATATCCATTCATCCAGTGATGGGCATTTGAGTTGATTCCAGTTCTTAGCTATTACAAATTGAGCTGCTACTCTGGGTTGGTGGCAGATGTTATTGAGGTAAGAAGTGCATCTACTCCTCTGGGTTGGTGGCTGAGCAAATGTCTCTGTGCTGAGGCTTAAAATCTTGAGGTCAGATGCCCAGTAGAGGGATAGCTAAGCCCATTAGTAGCTCTATATCCATCCTATTCAAAACCCTCCACACTGCTTTCCCTTTTGATTTCTTGAACAACCCATTCATTGTTTAATAGCATATTTTTCAGTCACCAATAATTGGTGTAATTTCTGATGCTCTTCCCATTGTTAATTTCCAACTTAAATGCATCAACTTTAATACATTGTAGTCTGATATGATGCAGGGGGCTACTTCAATCTACCTGAATTTGTTGAGGCATGTTTTATGTCCTAATATGTTGTGTATTTGGGAGAAGGTTGCATGGACTACTGAGAAGAATGAATATTCTGTGGTCTTGGGATAGACTGTTGCATATGTGTCTGTTAGGTCTAGTTGATCTATGGTGTTGTTAAGCTCCATTATTTTCCTGCTGACCTCTGTTTGGATGATTTGTCTAGAGATGATAGTGGTGTATTAAAGTCTCCTATGATGGAATTGGAGTCTATTTCTGTTTTGTTTTTGAGTAAATTTTGCTGTATGAAATGTGGTGCACCTACATTTGTTACATACATATTTATGATAGTAATATCCTCTTTCTGGATCATTCCTTTGATGAATAAGAAGTGACCTTCCTTATCCTTTTAAATTAATTTTGGTTTAAAGTTATTTTGTATGATATTAATGTAACCATACCCACTTGCTTTTTATTTCCACATGCCTGGAAAATCATTTTTCAACCTTTCACCCTCAGGAGTTTACTGTCTTTAGAGGTGAGGTGCATTTCTTGAAGGCAGAAAATGGAAGGGTCCATTTTTCTGATCCACCCTGCTACTCTGTGTCTTTTTATAGGACAGTTAAGTCCATTTATATTCATAGTTATAACTGTGAGATTTGCTTTCAGCCCTGCCATGTTGGAGGGTTTATGGGGGTGGGTGCTTGTCATTATTAGCTCAATTATTTGATTACCATGCTTGCCCTCTCTCAGACTCCTGAGGTAGGTTGCTTGTCTCTTCTGTGTGAAATATTTCCCTTACTATCCTCTGTAAGTTTGGCTTTGTGTTCATATAATCATAGAGCTGGCTTTTATAATGGAACACTTTCAAATCTCCATCTATTATGAGGGATAACTTTACCAGGTACGGTAGTCTAGGTTGGAAGCCATAATTCTTTAGATCATGAAGAGCAATGTTCCAAGTCCTTCTGGCTTTCGTGGTTATTAATGAGAAGTCTAATGTAAGTCTGATGGGTTTGCCTTTATGAGTAATAAGTTGTTTTTCTCATGTTGCCTTGAGCACTCTCTTTGTTTTCTATGTTTAGCATTTTAACTAAGATATGTCTTGGTGAGTTCCTTCTTTGGTCCTGTCTGCTTGTTCTGTGGGCTTCTTGTATCTGGACTGGCCTGTCTCTTGTAATATTAGGAAAATTTTATTGTATAATTTTGTTGAAAAAATTTTCTATGCCTTTGGCCTGGGTTTCTTCTCCCTCTGGGATCCCCATGATCCTGATATTTGGTCTCTTTAGGGTGTCTCACAGATCCCTCATATTTGGTTTGATTTTTTTAATTTATTGAAGCCTGTGGAATCCCTATTAATTTCTTCTGTCTTGTCTTCAAGGTCTGAGAATCTGTCCTCCAGGTTATCAACTCTGGGACTGGGGGATTCAAAGGAGGCTTTTAAAACCACTGTTTGATTTTTGGTTTCTGTTATATTTTTGTGCATAGTCTTTATTTCTCTGGTGAGTTCCAATTTCCAATCTAGTTTTGATTTTTGTTAATGTTTCTTTGAATTTGTAAAGCTTGGTAAAGTTGTCATCAAACTTGATCTGCTGATTATCAAGCTCCTCGAATAGTTGGTCAATCTTCAACTTGCTTAATGCTTTTTTGAAGTCACTCTGATTTTTCTCCATTAGGTTCAGTCTGATCACTATGCTTTTGTTGTTGAGTTTCATCTCATTTACATCTTTTTTGACAGCTTCCTTCTCAGCCATCATCATGCTCATAATCTCATTGCAGATATGACCTGATGTCATTTTATTCTCATTTTGGGTTTGCAGTTCTGTTGTCTCCCTTGTCTTCTCACTGGCCTCTTCCATTGTGGGGATTAGGGGGTCCTAGGTGGGGGAGTCGCAGCTTGAATTTCTGTGGATTTTTTACATTGGTTTCTTGTCATTTCTATATAAGGGTCTAGATTTTTTCATGCAGGAGTCAATATAGGTTCTTATTGGGTATTCAGTGATTTTCTGTTCTGGGTACCAGTGGGGTTTGGGGTAGCATTGTAACCACAGATGCATGATTTGCAGAGGTTATGGGTGTGTCAGCGGTTCTGGTATGTAATATGGCATGGAGGTCAGAGATCTTCTCTGGCTGTAGTCACCATTTTGTCTAGCTACTGGGTCTCAGGGGTGTTTCATAGCAGATCTACTTGCTCCTCTTTCTCCTCCATATCCCATCTGGGTGGGTTATTGAGATCACCCTGTGACCCCCCCCCCCAGCAGTTGCCTGCCCAAGAACTATTGTTCTCTAGTTTAATTGGAATGAGGCACCATGGGGATGCTGGAAGATAGGTGTGAACTGTGCTGAAGGTTTGTAGCTGTATAAAAGTCTTATTTCTTCAGTGATTGATCTGTTTTTAGTTTGAGCTGGATTGGTGTGGAGTAGTAGAGGTGCAGATATTGTTGAGGTTAGAAGTGCATCTACTACTGGGTTGGTGCATCTGGGTTGGTGGCGGATACTTGAGATGTGTTTGATATGGGGCAGTATAGAGCAGGTGTACAGGCTCCAGACAGATGAGCTCTTATTAATTTTGGGTCCCAGGCATAGGATGCAGAATCACTGTTCTCTTTACCAGAGTACCACCTCCAGACACCCCTCACACTTCTCTGGTCTGGAGCATGCAGGCTAAAGTACACTGCTGTCCCATGATGGGGTGTATGGGTGTTGGTTGTGTTGGCACCCTTGGAACTCAGGACCCACTAACACCAAGCTTCTCATCAGCCTGCAGTACACAAACCAAATCCTCCTTGCCCCTCACTTGTTCAGCATGTTCAGGCCCAAAACAATGTGACAGCAGTAGTTTTAAATTCAACAAGTATCTCTCCTGTTTGGGGAGTCCATACCCAGGAAGGTTCCAATCTTCACCAGACTGGAGCACCCTGAACCTGAGTGCTCAGACTCCAAGTCACCACTCAGTTCATCCCCCCAACTGGTATACTTCAGGTCCTGTCCCCATTGTGACCCCTAGAGCTCCAGATCAAAATACACCAAGACCTCACCACCAGCCTGGAGCACCCAGGACTAGATTCCACCCTTCCTCTCAAGGGGGCAGAGGCTCTAAGCTCACTTGGGCTCAATTGTTGCTGTCCTACACGTGCAGGGAATGCTAGCCACCACACACACTACTACCCAGCCCTTTCCCTCTGTTACACAGTACCCCTCACTGGACATTCTTGTGTGTTTTGACCATTGTGATGGTGGTCATGCCTGCCTCATCCTCTTATCCTTATGGCTTAGGGTGGGGCTCTTTGCTGGGAAATTCTGTGGCTGCATCTGGGGCCATAGCTTTCAAAGCCGTGGATTTCTCCCCTAGAATACTGGGTGGCTATATGTCTGCCTTCTCTTCTGTGATTTTTCAGACTCCACCACTGGGAGATTGATCTAGACACCTCTGGTCTGAGTGCAGAGGCTGTGGTAGCCAGTGGGAGGCCTGGGAGAAGGCTGTGGGGTTGGAGAGAGAGGGTAGCTGTGGGCCTGGAGGCCCTGGAGAGAGGATAGCCACAGGCCCAGAGGCTTAGGAGATAGGAGAGCCACCCAGCCCTGAGGCCTGTAAATCAGGAGAGCCACAGGGCCTGGGGGTTAGGAGAGAGAAGAGCCATGGGGCCAAGAGGCCTGTGGGAAAGAGGAAAGCCAGGGGACCCAGAGGTCTTTGGGAGAGAAGAAAGCTGTGAAGTTCAAGGACATGTGGAGGAAGAGAGCCATGAGGCCCAGGAGTCTGTGGGAGAGGAGAGCTGCTGGGCCCAGGGTCCTGTGGGAGAAGAGAGCCACAGGGCCTGGAGGCCTGTGGGAGAGAAGAAAGCTGCGGGGCTCAGGGTCCTGTCTGTTTTTTTTTTTTTTTTTTTTTTTTTGGTCTTTTTTCAAGGTAGAGTCTCACTCTAACCCAGGCTAATCTGGAACTCACTCTGTAGTCCCAGGCTGGCATTGAACTCACCGGGATTGTCCTACCTCTGCTTCTCAAGTGATGGGACTAAAGGCTGTGTGCCACCACACCTGTCTTAGTTCTTCAGAGGAAGCTTCATGATGACAGAGGAAGCCTGACTTAAGCAGAGGCTTGATTGACATCACCTCTGCCGCAGCAGGTGGGCAACAGCAGCTGGAGAGTAAGCCAACTTGCATAGGCAAACTGGCGCTAATAGCTCATATCCCTCCTCCAGGAAGGCTCCCCACCCAAACTGCCAACAGCTGGGAACCAAGCATTCACAACACATGAGTATTACGGGGACATCTAATTCAAACTACCACATATTTGTGTGTTAGTTGCAGGTACACTTGATTTGACTGGTCTAAACTCTTGCTTGGTGTCTATGTTCCAAGTATCTTTCGTCTTCCTCAGACCGTTGCATACCTGACATGGACGTGTTGCAGAATAAAAGATCCACTCCAAATCCCTCTCAGAGACTCTGATTATATGTTGATTAAAAGGTTCTCAAAAGTCTCCAAAAATCTGTACCCAGAATTTCTCTTCACAGAAATCTTCACTTTTCCCTCATGTTCAATGTCTGTTTCAGACTCACCCATGTCTTATTGGAAGTCAATTTGATTGATTTAATTAGTGGCTAACACCAGTCTTAAGCAGACACAACCTTGGGCCAGACCTCTACACAGCAGGAATGATACCTGGTGTGATTACTTTGGTGTGATGTGGCGTGCTGTGAATTTTTGTCACCTCTATCCATTTAAAGGCAATTAACTTGGCATGGAAAGTATCTCTGATGGCAAAGATTCAGGAAGTAGCCAACAATGAGAACTTGGCTTCCCAAATGGGCTGCTCTATGGAGAATTGGTCCCCACCCTTGCTTCCTGTGCTAGTCATAAAATTATTATACTTGTATTGTTTGTTCCTCAATCTCATAGTCATAAAAAGGCATGCATTCTGTATTTTAACCCCCAAATAATTACATGTGAAATACTTACTGTGTTTTTAATATGAAGGTCCTCTTACCAGAAGAAAAATTTCTAATTTCAAAAAAACCCATGCTCTCTGAATTATAAAATACATTTCTTTCCATGACACAAAATACTACATTTACTTATCAATTAAGCTTATTTTTAATGGATTCATAAATACAAGTATATGTTGTAAATATAACCTAAGAGATAAATATAGGAATTGGGGGGGTGTTTGTTTTTGAGATGGAATCTTATGTAGCCCTCAAATTTTCTATATACCTGACAATGACCTTGAACTCCTGATCTTCCCAGCCTTTGCCTCCAAAGTGCTTCCAACAAGCCCAGTAGGTAGAAATCTTGTTTCTTTCTTTTAGTATGGGTTCTAGAGATTGAGCCCGGTTCCTTAAGCTTACAAGGCAAGCGCTTGCTGACCAAACCCTCCTCTGTCCCAGTAAGAATCTTAGCTCTGATTTTAGCATGTTATTTTTAAGCTCTGAACTAAGATTACATTAAGGTACTTTTATAAGGAACAGGCAATGAAGAATGGCCCTTTTCTGACATTCATTTCCTGGTATAAGTTTAATTATGTACTTAAAGAAAATTGTATTTTGGCAAGTTTGATTAGCAATCAACTCTTGCTTTTTGCTAGTTTCCTTCTTCCAGCAGCCTTGGAGGGGTGTGAATTTCAAAAAATAATGTGAAACTGGGTCTCAAATAATTTCTAGCATTTTCTTCATTTAGGTCAATGGTTAAAACATTTATAAAATGGGTGACTATGTACTTTTGAAGATCACAATAAAAGCATAAATTTAAAATGCTGACTCTACTGAGCTAACTGTAATCTGCAGGAAATTTTTTGTTTGTTTGTTTTTCAAGGTAGGGTCTCGCTCTAGTCCAGGATGACCTGGATGTAGTCTCAGGATGGCCTTGAACTCATGGTGATCCTCCTACCTCTGCCTCCCGAGTGCTGGGATTAAAGGTGTATGTCACCACGCCCAGCGAAATTGTTTTTCTATTGAAAGTACATACCAGTGTGGCTTGCTTCTAGCTCTCTGAAACTTCTCCTGATAGCAGCATTAACTTATATGCTTTTGCTCTATGATTTATATACATAATATGCATCTTCAGTTAATTCTAAATAAATTAAGTATATAATTCATATATTTTTATAAAAAATATAATCTCTGACTTAATTTTTTTTTATATTGTCCAGATGGAGAAACACTTTCAAAGATCATTTGCCCACTTGTAACTCACCACGAGTTCTGATGATTCTGTTTATGTCTTAGCAGTAGTGAGGGGAAACGTTCTTAAAAGTGCTCTTTATTATAATGATCATCCTCAGGTCACCATTGACCTTGGCTGCTCAGCTCTTTTCTTTTTTTTTTTTTTTTTTTTTTTTTTTTTTTTTTTTTTTTTTTTTTTTTTTTTTTTTTTTTTTTGCTGTCTGAGAACTACAATTGAAAATAAAATGTCTCCCTGCTGTTGGAATGAGTCTCTGATCCCCACTGTAGGAGGATCCTCGCATTGTGAATTTTATAGAATCCAAATGGCCAAAAACCTTTCTTGCTTATACTAGCTACCCAGGGCTGTTTCAGAAGAGTTTTACAAAATTTAAAAAAAAAAATTAAATGCCTTGCAGGTGTCTTATCCTTTCATTACTGTGAAATTTTATTTAGCTATAACAAAAGTTTCATCTCCTTAAATTTCTTAGAATTTACTTAGGCAAAATTTAACAATGGTTAAGCTTATTATAAAATATCATGGCAGAAATGCCAGGTATGGCTTTCCTTTATAAATATAAAAAAAAAACTAGTCATTTTTTTCTTTAAATCCTTTTGTTTGAGTCTTGGTAATTGACAAAACGATTGCATGGGAAGCATAATTCTTGCATAAAGTAAGCTGCTCACAACACAGACTAATTACCCATGTGGGAGGCCAGGCAAAGACATCCAGAGCTTGCTCCTGCTGGGCCCAAAGCACAGCATTTAATGAAATGAGGGCCATAAAAGCTTCAGCATGGATGCTTTCAGGTCTGACCTGGGCTTCTGGGAAATTGAGCACTGGCCCTGTGGACTGCTGGATTCCCCTGGGGTTTCAAAGACTGGCTTGTTACCACTTGTGTGTGTGTGAATCAAGCACTGCTTTGCAATAGAAGACATTTGTGATTCTAGATATGGCCCATTTAGAACACTCTTAAACTAATAATAAGGATGCCTCCCTAGTCATCTGTCTCCTGCCACTCTTTCTTCCTCCCACACCAAGAAATTACTTCTGTTATTTGTTTGATAAAACTGGCTAGTATACATAAAAAGACCTATGTCGTCTCTTCATTTTCCACTTCCTTGTTCTTAAACTCTATTTTTTCCCTCTCCAGATAATAGTGAGAATAAAGAGAAAGACCCTCCCGTCTTGCTCAATAAGGTTTCTGCCAGTTGTGTGCTTTGTCAACTGGCTACTTTTATCATGGTACTTTGTACATAAGTGCTTGGTAGAAAATTGTTGTATGACTGATTTGCAAAGAGTGACTCTCATCATTCAGACCAGAATGGACCAATTTCATTAATGAATGCTAACTGCAACAGGGCATTTTATTGTGTTTTGAAATAGAAATCATATTGTAGAGAATAAAGCAAGAGAATGGAGGAATAGGAAGAGAAGTAAATGCATGCAAAGAAGAAAGTATATGCATGCATGGCATCTATACAGCTGTAGTTCTTCTACTATCTTATATGTAATCTGATATAATACATATCTAATCTTTTACGACAGACAAAATAGCATTGCAGAGAATAAAACGAGATGGGAAACATGGAGAAATAATGGCAGTAATAATTATACATCTATATATGGATGTAGGGGTACATATCTACATATTCTGTTACCATCTGATACATGTCATCCAATATGATATATATAATCCTGTATGAAATGTATTAAATATATATTAGGATAACAACAAAAGATGTAGGAACCTGATGATAGTTTGGATAAAAAGGGGGAAAAAGGGTTATAATTGTATGTCATAAATCACTAAGTGACATAATGAAGTTAACATTTTACTCACCATTTCATTTTGCATTCCCTTTCTCTTATTTAATGAAATAATGACTATATATATGCATATATACATGAATATAGTAGTTTCCAAAATAAAAACCATGACTCATTATTGATTTGTTGAGCCAGTTTAGTACATTGTAACCAAATTTGCAATAATGAAATAGTGAAGACTGTGCTCTTTGTTGTTTTATAAACTGTATATCTGAATGTATGCATGTAGATGGATGGATGCACCAATAGGTGTGGGTGAATAGATGCATAGGTAGATGATGATGATGATGATGATAGATAGATAGATAGATAGATAGATAGATAGATAGATAGATAGATGATAGATAGATAGATAGATAGATAGATAGATAGATAGATAGATAGATAATTATGGCTTTGAGTACTAGATCCCAAACAACACAGGAGGTCAGCGTCCATTGCAATAGTGTGATACATCTTGGCACCTCCCTCAAGGATTTCAAGCAAGTTAGATTCTCTCTCCCTGGAGCAAGAATATGGTAACAAAGAGGAAATTAATCAGGCTTCCTCATCATCTTATTATTTATATGATTCCTTACTCTTATGATACTTGACATGTTTTATAATTACTTTAGTGAAAAAATCAATTTAAGTAAAAGGTTTAATTATTGAAATCTTGAGTCAAATGTGAAAAGGCAATATAGTCATTTGATTATATATGCATGTAGAATCCTCCAAATATTCATCAATATGTATCTATAGATATGCATAAACATATTGACATTTATATATATACAATTCAATTGTTCACAAATATCTATCCAGTGCCTCTTTCAGGAGCTGACAGAGACTATTTTAGACACTAGGAATACATTGGTGTGGAAAAAAAATCCCAGAACATTAGAGTCCTTGTATTTACTATATAGCATAAGAAAATAAGCAACTATACTACCTATAACAAATGCTGCAGACAAAAGCAAATAGACATAGGAGGGGTGGAGTTGGGAGGGAATTAAAACATTTTATGTTGGAAGGTCAAGACAGACTTTCTTGAGGAATTGACACCAGAATTGGAGGAATGGGTCTTAGGAGAAATCTAGGGCGAGTATTCAATGCAGAGGGATGAGGTGGTGGAAGACCTTACCTTAGGGCAGAGTGTACAGGTGCCATGAAAGAGAAGAAAGATGGTCAGTGTGGCAGGTGCAGAGCGAGTAGATGGAGATAAGTCAGACAGAAGAACTATGGGGCTTGTATCAGAAAGAATGGATGAGTTGACAAGACATTATAATGACTTCAGCTTTCTCTATGAGATGAGAAGTCCTAGAGGTATAGGAATCAATAGGATCTTGCTAGCTGCTATGCGAAGAGATAGAACAGTAGAAGCAGGGAAGCCCAAAGGAGGGGCCATTACCAATAGCAGGCAAGGAGCAGTAGTCTGGAGGAGCAGAGTGCTGGGATTCTGGGTCTTCTACTGAGGTAGATATCAAAGGAGATGCTCACTGGTAGGAATGCAATGTGAGGTAAAAAGGAAATTGATGATGCTGAGGTATGACTTGAAAGTCAGGTGAGACGCAATTGCCATTTACTTTTTATTGGGGGAATACTTCAGAAGGGACAAGTTTTAGGAATGAACCTTTCAACCATGGTAATTTCAACATCAAAACCTCTCGGTCACCCTGAGACTACATAGTGAATTCCAGTTCAGCCTGGGGCTAGAGCGAGACCCTACCTCAAAATACAAAACACAAAAAGAAAAGTTGGTGATGTAAATCTGTTGTTTAAAGAAGAGAATGAAGATAGCGACCTGTGATTCATATGTATGTAAGTAGTATTTTAAAGCATGAAATTTAGATGAGGTAGCTTTGGGAGTGAATGTGGGAAAGAAAAGGTTGGACATTCAAGTTCTTATGGATGGGTGAGTTGAAGAAGAGTCAGCAGAGGGAAATGAATGGAAAGAGGCAATGGAGATAGAGGTGAACTGTGGAAGACTTGTGTTCTCAAAGCAAGCAAAGAAAGTATTTCAAGAATTGGGACTTGATCAGCTGTCTTGATACTACTAATAGAATAAGTGAGATAATAGCCAACACTATTCATTGGACTTAGTATCTTAGAAGTTATTGATGTCCCTAAAAATAACTATAAATATACCACACACAAATATATGAATATATATGGTGAATGCATACCCGTACTAAAATATATGAACATTATATAGATAAGTAACCCATATAATATGCGTAAGTATAAGTGTATTAACCAAAGTAATATGAGTCTATGTGTATAAATACATATTATAGAGAGGACTTTACCATTTCTGTAGTTAGACCTGACCATATACGGGGACTTGCCTCTTGATAGCAGACAATGGTGCAGCCAGTAGCTTCTTCTACATCTCTCTGGACATAGTTCTTTTGTAATTTTCTACATTTGCTAATTGTTGATTGAAGGCAGTGCTTATCAACTGCAAGTATTTAAATATAATGACATATGAAGAATATCTAAGACATGTTACCCAGGGCAAAGGGTGCACTGGCACCTTGTGGCTAGAAGCTATGGATTTGGTCAAATGCATTGTAGAGGAGAGCCCTGCACAGCAAAGAATTGTTAAGCCCCAACTGCTAAGTGTGCAGAGCTTTAGGAAGCCTTAGTTGAGGATACTGTATGAGTGATGCTGAGCATTAGGTATCCACATACACAGTGGGGCATTTGAGCATTGGTTCTCACTAGCTCTAGCAACCCTGGACTTTGCATCTAGAGGCATGGCCTCTATCAGCACAATGTAAGAAATAAAGACACAACATCCAAGTGAATGAAATCCCAAGAGTTTAAGAGTTCCCTTGCTATACCTCCTTGACTTTTTAATTAATTAATTTGTTTATTCATTTATTTATTTTGTGGGGAGATGTAAATGTCTGTAGGAAGTAAAACAATGGAGGGATACTCCTGATACCACGGAAAGAGCTCTTATCTGAAAGGCAGAAAGCCAGGAGGAATTAAGGTCTGGAAAGGACATTCCCTTTGGGTTCGTACATTACAGATACTGATGAGTACTTTACATGCCTTCACATCTGCTACAGAATATTGTCTGGCAAGATTTGAGTTTAATTTCTTAGTTTCTGGTTGAACCAAGAGGCCTTCAGCATATTGATTTTTTGTTCTTTTTGTACATTAAGTAAAGGGGCATTTATTTCCGAGAGAGGAAATGGTTATGTTAACTACTATAATGGCTTCCTTTACCATTGGGAATTTTGCTGTTATTAGAGTCCACTAATTATGACTTCATTTGACTACAGTGTAAGGACAAAGGCGTAACTGTAGTTAGGAGAACATATAAATTACATGTCATCTCACTGCCATTGGAGGAGTCTGTCTTGGAATTTCCTGCATCGTGTCATGGTGAGCCTCAAATCTGGAACCACAGGATGCAGTACAGAACATCTGTGTAACTTTTGCAGGCATGGTGGATCACACCTGTGATCAGGAGACCGAGCACTTAGGAGACTGAGACATCATGAGTTTGAGGCTGAACTGGATGCATTATAATAAATGGTTGACTAATACCAATATATTAAACAAGTTCATTGAGAACATATCTTAAATGACATTCAAGGTGCTAGTTATGTTAAGTCAGGGTAGTCATATTACTATGCATAAACATTTTAAAGCATAATATGCACCATACACATATTCAATGTTTGTCATTTAAAAATAAACAAAGAAACATAATTTGCTGGCAGTGTAGCTCAGTGGTAGGACATGTGCTTCCATGCAGGAGGCCCAGGGTTTAAGCCACAGCACTGTTAAAATAACACAACTCACATCATATTCATAATGGATATATTTCAGTACATTTCTTAAAAATGGGTATGGAATATTGGCCAATAGGTATATTTAGTAGACAACTTGAAACACCTCACTAAAAATAAGTTTTTGAGACAGGAGCCATTGTGCCTGGACTTCCAAAGCTCTGGCTTACAATTCTTATAGGCTGTAAACTTTGTCTGTTAAGGAGTTAATCATATCTACTACAAATGGATATGATAATAAACCTGACAGGGTCACTACAAAGACTAAGTATATTTATATATGTCAGGCACTTGGAGTGGAACAACTCTTTCATTGATAGTTTCTAGTTTGTTATTTTGATTGTATTATTTTGGGCCCTCCCTTGTCAAGAACTATGAAAAGTTAACTTACCCATATGATCTCTCTTTTGTTTCTACACTTGCATAATAAATTAATGATATTAGCGTAAAAGAGTAATGGTTATCAATCTTAGTAAGTCAAACAAATTTATCATAAATAAAAAACACCTAACTTGATCAAAAATAAAGTGGTGTAATAGTACAATCATATCCACATCAAGGTGTTTCTGTCAATAATAGACCACATACAAAATAGTGATGAAATTTCCTATTGACATCACAGTGGTCTTCAGTGTATAAGTGTGCTCTCTGCACTGCTCATACATCAAAACCGCAAAGCCCAAGAATGCATTCTCAAAACAAGTGCCCAACCTCAGCAATGCATATCTGTATTTCTAACACAGAACTAGTCACTTCTATTAGGGAAGAGCCAAAGAAACTTTCTAGTTTTTCCTCATAAAATATTCACAATTTATGGTGAGAATAGATAGCCTTTAATTTTCACTTTAATTCAGGGGAACTTTATTAGCCTTAAATCAACCCAATCCCAGGGAGAGCTGGAAACAAAAATGATTGTGAAATGCTATGAATTCTAAGTCAGGCATCTTCCCAAAGACAAAGGCTGTTGTTTACAGTTGGTACTGCACTCTGCATTCTGGTGGAAGGAAAACAATGATGGCTGCCTTGAATCAAATAATGCAATTGGTTTCTTAGATAGTGTAGTTATTTAAAGGGCCTAATCTGAAATAGGTTTGTTATATTAAGCAATGAAGTCCCAACCCCTTTTTAACAATCTTGTCAAAACCTCTACAGCTATATTTATTTACAATTAGATTAAGTGCAGGATCTATTCCTTTAAAACTGAAGAGGAGGGTTCTGTTCTCTTTTCTTAGGCATTGGAAGTGTCCTGCCAGTGAGCCTGGCTATGATCGAGGGCCTTAATCCTGTTTTAATTATGAATTCTTTGCTACTTCTGATTTGATAGTTACATTGACTGACATTCAGACACTCATAGTAATTTTTTAATATGCGATTTTACATGAGTCCCCTCAAAGTGACCTTAAGATTAGAGTCTTTAGACATAATTATAGAGAGGAAGGAACTCCTGGCGTAGAATGCATTGATGGCTTCCAGAAACATCCCATTGTGAGAGCTTCCAGTTAAGCATTATGGCAGGTTTGATTTCTGCAAGCTTGAGAAGGTGAAGGAGGGACATTCACCAAGATTATCACTTACACAGCACGTGTGGATCCTCACCCACTCCTAGATATTTGAAACCAACTCGCTTCTCCTTGAAACCAGGACCTTTGGTCTGCCTTTTGCTACCTTACTCTGTCTTTCTAGAAAATATGCTTTCATATTTCAATATACTCTGTCTTTCATATTTCAGTATACTGTCTTTCTAGAACAGCTATCATTGGTCAGAGATGACATGAATATTTATCATACATAATTATTTTGTTTAAGTCCAAAACCTGATTTGTAGTAGGTTTGATTGCATTAAGGGCTGGAGAGAGTGCTCAGTGGTTAAGGCACTTGCCTCCAGTGCCTAAGAACCTGGTTCAATTCCCCAGTACCCACATAAGTCAGAACCACAAGGTGATGGCCCTGGTATGTTCTCTCTCTCTCTCTCTCTCTCTCTCTCTCTCTCTCTCTCTCTCTCTCTGTGTGTGTGTGTGTGTGTGTGTGTATGTGTGTGTCTCAGCTTGAAAATGAATAAAATATTTTTTTAAAAAAGATACAAGCTTAAAGCAGTGGTTATTTTTTAATAAATATTATTTTATTTTATTCATTTGTAAGCAGAGAGAAAGAGAGAGATGAAAGAGAAGACAGAGAAAATGGGAGTCAGGGCATGAAGCCTCTGCAAGCTAACTCTAGATATAGAGTACAAAGTAACTACTTTGTAGATCTGGCTTTTTGTGGGTACTGGGGAATCAAACCTGGGTCGTTAGGCTTAAAGCAAGAGCTTTGACAAAGTGAAATTGAATCCAGTGATGGCCATTAAAAGTTACTTTCCTCTAGCTTTAGAACGACATTTTCCCAATGCCATGTACCCCATTGACATTCTTTACCAGCAGCGCTGCTTCCATTGTAAATGGTATGTCTTAAATTATATCAGTGAAATATTTCAACATATTTCTATACTAGGTTCTGTTTCTTACCTGTAAAATGCAGATGTTAAGAGCACATCATCTCTAAGATATCCTCTGATACCTGACATTCCCTGAGCCTGTCAGCCTCTTTAATTATTAAAAATATTCTACTGTGTTTGCAAGTGTTTATGGAATATTTAAAATTATACAACATGGCCTCATCCAATACTGTCCCCTAGCAGCATGTTTCTGCTGATGGACGGTGTGGTGTCACCTTGCAAAGAAAGGAGACCAGTCTGTAACTGCCAGGAAAACAGCAGCTCGGAGTCCAGCCATCCTGTCTTCCTGATAACATCTGTGCATGGTTATCTGAGGATGTGAACTGCTAATCAGCCTTCTCTTCTTTCTTCCCCACAGAAAGGAGAACCTGACTGCTATGCATTCTCCCCAGAGACAAGTGAGCAGCTCACCTTTGAGATCCCCCTGAATGACTCAGGCTCAGCTGGCCTGGGGGTGAGCTTGAAAGGGAACAAATCTCGAGAAACAGGAACAGACTTAGGGATTTTTATCAAATCCATCATCCATGGAGGTGCTGCTTTTAAGGTGAGGGGACAATGTCTATGCCCTTGGGATGTGGCTGCTGTGTTTGGGATCTGGATGAACACAGTCTTTAAAAACCTGACATCATCAAGGCTTTTTGCTTGGAAACAGACCTGAGGACCAGTTCCCTGCTCTCATTCCTTAGGTGGTTATTTCTACTTCCTAAGAGATAGTTCTAAAAACTCATCATGATTAGCATTCTCTCTCTTTTTTGCATCCTTTTTAGTACTCCATTGATTCCTCTGAATTTACATCCTGACAGAGTTAAGCCTAAAAATATACAATCAGAAAAATAAAGCTAAACACATGTTGACATAAAGGAAACAAATCAGAAAAGTGTGCTGAGAGCTCAGGGGATCCTAAGAATGACTAAAGTAGAAACTAAAGGCCATTGATCACATCACAAACACTGGACAATCACCGCAGTGCCCAGAATGCGTATTTACTCTTGAACACTTGCAGAAGCTCATACAGTCCAAGGGGGAATAAAAAGGAGGAAGAGCATGGCCTTGTCTTTTCACATTAGATGGCCTACAAGACAGCAGCTGTTAGTGATGGCTAAAGGAGAGCCTGAGCACAAATCCAGAACCTCCTCTTGCTGCCCATGTGAAGCTGTGGGCAAGGAAACTGACCAGCTGCCTCCTGACTTTTCATTTGATGAGAGAACACGAGGCCTGGTTCTGAGGGGTCTAGGGAATAAATAATTAATAGACACAATGGGGCGAGAGTGTAAAGTGATCATGGGCGAATACGTGTTCACTCCCCTCAATACCATCTTACCCTGCAATGAGAATCAAGCGTTTGTATTCTGCCTTCATTATTTTCTGCCTTCATAAATGTAGGCAAATTATGTTTCCTAAGCATGTCTCAGTTTCTTCACTTGGGAAATCAGTAAAATTTATAGTGCCTACCTTCTACTGCTATTGTTAAGACTGAAAGAGACATTGTATGTAAAATGTTTGACCCAGAGCCTTTGAACATCCTCTAGGACATGGTGGCCATCTTGAATGTCACTATTGATAATATGCACCACTTTCCATGTGAAAGCCAAGGCAGTGTTCTTGAACATTAAAGAATACCCTTGTCTTAGAATTCCAGCTTTGTGGAAGCATTGTTGTATATTTTTTTCCTTCTACTGTTATTACAAACTACTTCATTGAAAACTGAGAATTGCATTATGGATAGGAAACTCTTACCTAGCTCCTCAGTCCTGGGAGATTTTGTCACAGGATAAATAATCACAAACAATTCAACAATATGACTATGATCCCAAGCTTCACTTTGGTCAGATGTCCAGGAGAGGCTGAAAATGGAATCAGATTCCCCAGCCAGTGCTCCACTGCTCTGGGGTGAGGGGGCACTTTCGTACCTCAGTTCTCTCTCTTCAGTAGTGGGGCATTAGCTCTGCAGTGGTCGTGCAAGGTGCTCATGTGTCTCAGCCAAGGATCTGAACACATGAGGTTTGAGGATGGATCCTTGCTCCTGTCTGTGGATACTGGGCTTGGTATTACTCTTCTTATTCCTAATGACAGCTCTAGTTTCAGGATTTATTCCAAGTAAAATTGAAACTGAGATGACTTTTTAGAAATTAAAAGCAAACATCTAGACCTTTTTATGGGCAATAACTTAAACTCCAACAGATATTGGCGGGCAGTTTAATACGTATATCCATGTTTGTGTAAGTGAGCAACTCCTTACCTAAGCAGTTTCCATAAGTCCTGTTTCTTGCAGAAAGATTTCACTTTCCATTTATGTAAATTTCTTTCCTGACACTGGTCTGCTGAGTCAGACAATCACACCATTAAAAAACCACTGGACAGCATATTTGTAGCTGATCTTCAGCAGCCAGAGGCATCAGTCATGAAGTTAGCCTTGCGAAGGTTTAGTATCCATTTGTCTTGTTTACCTTTTCAAGTGTAAAGAAGAGAGGAGGCCTGAGCTTTGCTCACAGAGGTTGGATTAACAGAGGGAAATAGATGTTTCTCTTCTTTTGCAATTCCAATAATCCACAGTAACTCCTTAGAAAATTGCCACCTGTTCCATGAATCTGGATTATGTTTTACAAAAATTGTTTTGAGACTTTGTTCCTGTCCTGGTTGAATAGATACAAATGTAACCACCTGCAGGGTCCCTGGGGCTCAGGGAAGAGTAGCCCTGGAGACATCCACAGTAGCATATGGCCCTAGGTTTTTGTGACCAAAATCAACAAAATAATCTTTTTCTCCCAGCCCTTCATACCACTAATTGGTTCTCAAGGTGTTTTTCCCTTAAGGGAAAGTGGATTGTTGAAAAGTAAACTACTTTGAAAAGTACGACCAAATTCTTTCTGCAGATTCTCTGCTCTTTATTCTCCTGGGAGCCTCCATTGGTACAAAGAAAGACAGGCTACCTGCCAGATGTAAAACCTCTGTAACTACTGAAACTCTTAATGCAGGGTCTTTTTTTCCTGTTTCTTTTCTCTCACCTCTCAGTCTACTCCTTTCTAATATTTTACCTCTTATTGGAGCTATTTCTAATGGAGAGGTATTTTTCTGTCTGCAACAAAAGGCATCCAGCCAATATAGGATGTTCACTAGAAGCAAGCAAAGACCCTGGCCTGTCCTAAGAGAAGGCTGAATTATAGTTTTGGACTAATCAAAATTGCCAAAATGCTTAACCAGCTCTTAGCATTGAACTTTGAGTGCACATTAAGAAATAATGCCAGGACCCAAGGTTCATGGAGCATTGCAGGAGAGGTGGTGGAAGGAATTTAAGAACTTGGAGAATGGTTCTAGAGCACAGTTCTAGGAGTATAGTTCTAGAATATAGTTCATGGAGCACAGTTCTTGGAGTACTGTTCTAGTGCATAGTTAGTGGAGCACAGTTCTAGAGTACAGTTCTAGGAGTACAGTTCTTTGGAGTAGAGTTCTAGAAAATAGTTCATGGAGCACAGTTCTTGGAGTACAGGTCTAGAGTACAGTTTAGGGGTACAGTTCTAGAGTACAGTTTAGGAGTATAGTTCTTGGAGTACAGTTCAGGAGTATAGTACTTAGAGTATAGTTCTTCTAGAGTACAGTTCTGGAGTACAATTTAAGAGTACAGTTCTGGAGTACAGTTCTAGAGTACAGTTCAGGAGTACAGTACTTGAAGTATAGTTCTCGAGTATAGTTCTAGGAATACAGTTCTAGAGTATAGTTTCGGAGTGCAGTTCTAGAGTACAGTTTAGGAGTACAGTTCTAGAGTACAGTTCTGGAGTACAGTTTAGGAGTACAGTTCTAGAGTACAATTTAGGAGTACAGTTCTTGGAGTACAGTTCAGGAGTACAGTACTTGAAGTATAGTTCTCGAGTACAGCTCTAGGAATACAGTTCTAGAGTACAGTTTAGGAATGCAGTTCTAGAGTACAGTTCTGGAGTACAGTTTAGGAGTACAGTTCTAGAGTACAATTTAGGAGTACAGTTCTTGGAGTACAGTACTTGGAGTATACTTCTTGAGTATAGTTCTAGAAATACAGTTCTAGAGTACAGTTTAGGAGTGCAGTTCTAGAGTACAGTTCTGGAGTACAGTTTAAGAGTACAGTTTTGGAGCACAGTTCTAGAGTACAATTTAGGAGTACAGTTCTTGGAGTACAGTTCAGGAGTACAGTACTTGGAGTATACTTCTTGAGTATAGTTCTAGAAATACAGTTCTAGAGTACAGTTTAGGAGTGCAGTTCTAGAGTACAGTTCTGGAGTACAGTTTAAGAGTACAGTTTTGGAGCACAGTTCTGGAGTACAGTTTAGGAGTACAGTTCTAGAGTACAGTTCTTGGAGTACAGTTCAGGAGTACAGTACTTGGAGTATAGTTCTTGAGTATAGTTCTAGAAATACAGTTCTAGAGTACAGTTTAGGAGTGCAGTTCTAGAGTACAGTTCTGGAGTACAGTTTAAGAGTACAGTTTTGGAGCACAGTTCTGGAGGAGTACAGTTTAGGAGTACAGTTCTAGAGTACAGTTTAGGAGTACAGTTCTAGAGTACAATTTAGGAGTACAGTTCTTGGAGTACAGTTCAGGAGTACAGTACTTGGAGTAGTTCTTGAGTACAGTTCTAGGAATACAGTACTTGGAGTATAGTTCTTGAGTACAGTTCTAGGAATACAGTTCTAGAGTACAGTTTAGGAGTGCAGTTCTAGAGTACAGTTCTGGAGTACAGTTTAAGAGTATAGTTTAGGAGTACAGTTCTAGGAGCACAGTCTAGTAGTATAGTTCTAGGAGTATAGTTCTAGAGTACAGTTCTAGGAGTACAGTTGTAGGAGTACAGTTTAGTACAGTTCTAGAGTAGAGTTTAGGAGTATAGTTCTAGAATACAGTTCTTTCAGTACAGTTCTTGGAGTACAGCTAATGGAAGATGGTTTAGGAGGACACTTTGAGGGGTATAGTCTTTGGAGTGTAGTGCATGGAGTGCACTGTGCAGAGCTTACTCTACAGCACCTGTTACTGCTTCTAATATTATTTTTTTTTCCCATCACTTCTCATCATTTGCCTCTGAAGGAAAGTTAAATTGCTTTTAGAAATAAAATATCCCAAATATAACTGTAGTTTTCAGCTTCTCTAAAATGGAGAACCATGACTAGAATAACATGATTATATCCTTGAGGAAGATTTTCTAAAATTTCATTTTCACTTGGAATTATAAGGGAAATGTGGTACTATTGCTGCCATGTGGTATTGTTGCTGTCAAGTGAAAAAGTTTCTGTGTTATAAGAAAATTATGCTGAGAAAAATATTTTCATCCTCTAATTCCACATAACTCACTTTGCATTTTCTCCAAGGTAATACAAATAGTCTCACTGATAACTTACATTTGAATTTTAAATTTAGCGATTTTCCTTTGCTTTGCTTTTGATTAACTCTATTAAATTAAAAATTTTAGCCAAAATGTATTTTAAAGTAATTACTGTCATAAAGTGTTAGTTTTCCTAATGAAATCACCGAGAAAAAATACAAGTATGATGTTTTTAAATTTTTGTATTTTATTAAAGAATAATAAGAAAATCCCATGTAGAGTACTGTATAGTTCTGAAGGTCACTGTTCTATTTAAATATGCTGTATTAGGAATGTATCCTATTGAAACCTTGAAATAATACAATGAAAATTCACATATAAAGAAACATTTTTCTCAAAAAGCATTTCTTATATTTAGTAAACCTCCATGTGAGACTTCCAGCCACTAGTATGCAGGAGCCACCAACATCCTTCCTGTTCTCCTCAGCTCTTCTGCTGAAAAATTTGGCCTTCATGATGACAGGTGGTTTAGGAAGCTTTCCTTTCCCCAGAACTTGATAGTTGTCTGATCACACAATATCGATCACGGTGGCAACTCGGGTATTTACCCACGTGTATTCACTCTCCAGAGTCGAACATTGGTCAAGGTGGACTCTGAGGCAGGAGCTCTGTTCCCTCTTTCAATGGTAATGTCTGACAGAAACTTGCCCAAAATAACCTGGGTGATGGTTGCCCAAGTGGCTCCTGTGCTGATGCATGCCACCAGCATTATGTGTCCAGATGCTTGCTGTGAGGCTGTACCCATGGCCCACGTGGCCCCAAACTTTCTGAGTCTTTATCAGACTGGGTGGTATGAAAGCAGCTAAAAGAAAAAAAAATGTTAAGAGAAGCATTTTATGTGTCAGGTATATAGTATAGATTACTTAAGAATTGACTGAATGAATTTATGCATGTTATTCTATTAAAAATATTAGCCAGGTTTGTACTTCATAAATTGTACTTGATAATGATAAAATCAAAAGAAGAGAAAGTCAGACATGGCCAATTGCAAATATGCATTCAGAATATGAAATAGACATAATTTAAGTAATTCTCTATTTAGGAATTTAATTCTCTAGTTAGGAAATTTGGAGGGATTCTTCTGAGAGATGCGGAATTTAAAATTCTACACTTTTGAGAAATATTATCCTATTTTAAATATTCTCAAATGACTGAACTGAATTAGGGGGCAGATCACACGGCTTCAGAATGTCCAGGAACCTGGTGCCTGATACAGATTCTCGTGTCTCTTTATAATGTGGAACATTTAGCTACATCCATCCCTTTAAAGGGAGTCTGGTTGGAGTTCACAGCATGAGTAATTTCCACCTCCATCTCTGCCAGTATCTATAAATCATGTGGTGTGTCTATAATTAATGAATTGAAAGGAAGATAAAAGGAACAGCTTTTTAAGGAACACTAATGTTAAATGATTTCTTCAACTCCCCATTTTTCTTAAAATTGATAATATTTCTACCAGTGGAAGAATTTTGAGGATCCTTACTGGTACATTGTTCAAGCTTTTACCGCTGATGAAGGTCCAAGTTAGTGAGTAACTAGCTCCACTGTAGAACCTCATCTGTAAGAGCCAAACACATTCTCTCTCCAGCAATAAGGATTGGCAGCTTCATTGTATATCAATGAATTTCACCTTTATAATGACAAATTATTACTAAAAGGTTTGGAAAAGGTAGTAATTACTAGTCTAAACATGCGGTAAATATATTTTAACCATTTTATTTTTTTTTTTAGTTTTTAGTTTTCTTGAAGCAGCTAATCATTTTAATTTTTAATGCAATATAAAATGTTAATGTATGTTGACTAGTATCATCATCCTTATCATTTATGAATTTGTACAAAAGGAACTACATTATAAAAAATGTTGTATTTAAAAAAATCCCACAATCCCAGTGTCCACATTGCTTTGCCTGATGATCTCTGTCATTTCTGATTGTCTCATTTTTGGAAGTGCAAATAATATTTACACTGAACGAAACAAAATCCTGGGTATTTTAGATGTCATGATTCTCTCATTGAGCTTGAAAAAATATGAATTCCTATTTTTAATGAAAAGGGATAATCTCTACAAGTTGATATGTACTGATGAAGGTGCTTTGGTTTTAAAATCATACCCTTTGTCTGTAGTCCATAGCTTAAATGCTCCCCTCAAAAGGTCTTCAGGAGGTGCTATTGGGGTGTAGTGAAACCTTCAAGAGAAGAGTTGCCTGATGAAGGTCTAAAGTCCCTGAGGGTGTGCTCTACAGGACAGTGTGACCTTGGCCTTTTGTTCATTTCCCCTTTTGCTTCTGAGTCAGGAGATGAGCAACTTTGCTCCAGCAATGCTGGAGCCACAGTGCAGTCTCACCGCTGGCCCGAATGCTCTAAGAAAGAAGCCTGAAATCACGCAAAATGCCTGCCTGAGGTCAGTAGATGACGTGAGATAGGAATCGAGCCATGAGTCCAAGTCAATCTTTTCTCTTATTAAGTTGACTTGTTACAGACCAATCACATCCCCCCACCAAAAACTGAAAAATAAATAGTTGTATTATTGTGTTGCACATTCTGAGTTAGTAAACTCTGGTCCAAGTTTTGTTCTGGGTGCCCTGATTTGAACCTATTTTTTTTTTTTGTTTTGTTTTAGTGGCTGATTTTAAACAATCTTTTCAAAAACAAAACACAGAGTAGGAAAAAAAAGGATAATATTTTTTTCTTAAGTTGAAAAGGTCTTTAAGATTCAAATCAAGTCAGGCATTCATGCAAAATATTCCTGAATCATATGTAACACATATGCCTTAGCAAGCTTTAAAAATCTTGTTTTCTAGGCCAAAGTAAATTAAGAGCACAAAATCAGGAAATAGATAGGAAGGGATGGAGAGGAAACTAAAATGACAGGAAGCAGAAATATGCAAACCAAGCACAGAAAGCTATGACCATGTCAGAGGCCAGTGAACATTTTTGATGTTTCTAAGTCAGGCTTTCTCAAACTTTCTTGCCTGGAAAATGATAGAGATTCAGTATGGCTCTAGCAAATGCTGCAGGTTGCAATCTGATGATGTCTGCCTCATGTCTGTCCAGGAGTTTTAACTGAAAAAGATTAGACCACATTTTTTTTTTAAATATATATTTATTGTCCATAATGAGTTACATTATTTAGTGG
This sequence comes from Zapus hudsonius, assembly GCA_004024765.1. Taxonomy (NCBI): domain Eukaryota; kingdom Metazoa; phylum Chordata; class Mammalia; order Rodentia; family Dipodidae; genus Zapus; species Zapus hudsonius. The sequence continues at coordinate 36,593 of PVHP010000959.1, read as the reverse complement.
GCAAACCATGCGTTGTTATCCCGAATTCCCAATTCCCCCCCTCCCCATCCCTGATCAGTTGTATATCCTCCTCCGTGGGCTGTCTGTATTAGTCCTTGTGGCGAGGGATCCTGTATATCTTAGTACTCATCCCGGTCTTCCTGGCCCAAGTGTGTTGTTACTGATGGGTGCCATGCCTCCGGACAGTCTCCCCCACCACGGCTCTCACAATCTTTCCGCCCCCTCTTCTGCTCAGTTCCCTGAGTCGTGGTGGGTGAGTAATAAGGCTGCTTTAATGTTGCGAGCTTAGAGATCCTTGTGTCGAAAATCCTTGGTTCCTGTCTCAATGGCCTATCCTGTGATGATTGAATGATGTTAGGAATGAGGGGTAAGGGAAGGGGGGAGGGGAATGGCTTAAGCAGGAGGCCAATCCTAAGTAGGTTCAAAAACATAAAATCCTCACAAGCATACTGCAACCTAAAGAGTAAATAGTGGGTGTCAACTGGCAAGAGGGGTCATGAGTAGCAGGGGAGAATGTTTAAACCGGTGAATAATCAAGCAGTCTGAAAGCCCCGGGTTCCAGTCACCGGTCCCTTCCCTCACTAGACCACATTTTAAAAGCATTGTATCAGAATTTTTTTGATTATGCCTGTCCTAGTGATCCTAAAAAAATGTCCTTCACACTGGGTGTGGTGGCTCATGCCTTTAATCCCACCACTCAGGAGGCAGAGGTAGGAGGATCGCTGAGAGTTCAAGGCCAGCCTGAGACTACAGAGTGAATTTCAGGTGAGCCTGGGCTAGAGCGAGACCCTACCTCAACCCCTCCCCCCCAAAAAAATGCCCTTCAGTTTCCTTAAAAATAGTTTTCTTGCCAGCTTGAACTTCTGTGTTCTGCTGCATGGATGGGGAGTGGTCCTCTTGAGATGAAACCCGAATTTAATAAAGACGCTGACACTGTTGCAATAGCTGGATAAATAGAGATGGGGCCAGTATCCAGAAAGTAATCAAGCCAGCCTGGCATCATAATTAAATGATTTCTTCATTATAGATGAAACTTATGCCAGGTAAAAAGCACCTGATTGAAAGATTTTTCAAGTGACTTAATTTATCAAACCACTCATGGACCCTCAGGAGTGAGGTAGGAAATCTAAAAAGGACTGGAGACAGAGAACTGGCTACCTAAAGCAAAAGAAATTAAATTGATGAATAATTCTAATATGATAGTGCTATGTTGAACAAATATCAGTAGTACCATGGGTTTTGGCATGAGGAAGAAATTAGTTCTGTCATAAAGAAGGTATGAAAGCAAAGCAATTGTCCAACCCTTCTATGAAGGGTAAGTAGTTCTTTAACAGATGAGCAGCAATTCAAAGAACAGTCGGACAGAAGGACAAAAAAGACAGACACCATATAAAAAATCCTTGAAAAATAGGACTGTTATTTAGGAACAGTAGTCTTCTTCCCATAAGCAGAGATTATGTCAGGGCCAAAAATAGAATGTATGAACTAATATGGGCAGGTGGTTTAAGATGAAAACATATACACTTCCGTGTGGATACCTTTCTTTTTAAAATTGCACGTTTCAAAAATATCAATTTATTTTTGTCCTTTTATTGCTATTGTTTTCATATGAAGTTAAATGATTTCAATATGGAATATAATATTTTTGCTATGTTGTTTGGTTTCTGTTTTGTTTTGAAAAACACAGTAGACAGATGTTGCTATGGAGTAATTTCAGAGCCTTGAAAAGGATTCATTCAAGACAACCATTTCCCTAAGCAAAAGCCACCTTGCTTGGCATCCATCCTGCTCCAGGGAATGTCTGGTCTGCAGTCTGTAGTCAAACTTTGGGGCTTGTGCCCTGGGTGTTGATAATATCCCAGGACACCTTTCCGAGGGTCCCAAAGAAACATGCAGAGGCAGGAGCAGACATCTGGCCGTGATTAATCCTCTCAACACCCTGGACTAATGCAGACTGGCCTTGGGCCACAGCCAGTGACTCCTGGGAAAGCCAGACCCAGACCATCTCTTTGCCTTGGCTTTTTACATTTCCCTTTGCAGTGATTAGAACTTTAGAGAGAGGAGCTTTATTAAAAACAAATAAACAAGAGCCTGGGCCACAGGAGTGCATTAAGCCTTACTATGTCAGGAGTTCATGGCAGAGGTAATACTCAGGTATCATTGAGCACCAGGGGTTGAACTCCAAGGTCATGGGATGCTCTGGAAGTCATGGCTGTGCTGTAGGGGGCACAGGAAATATCCTGCAACATACATGACAGCCCCTCATTACTAATCATTATCTGGTCCAAATGTGCAATTGTGGAGAAATCCTGGTGTAAATATTTGCTTTGAAGAGGTGAGGATTGTTAGTATTTATTAGATTCTCAAAGAGGTTTCAGAACCCATAAAGCTGAATGATTATTCGCAAAGTGAGTGAAAACATGGACTCCACAGTGTCCCAGATTTAGTTCACACGACTAGTCACAATTCATTTAGCTCTTTCAGCCCTTCGGTTTCTTCTTTTGAGAAAGGGGCCATCAACTCAAATGTTTAACATTGTTATAATAGTTAAATTATCTCATGTATCAAGAGGGTTTAAGCACAAATCACTGTGCACTGTAGACACACATTAAATATTTTATTTACATTTTAGTCATCATCTCTAGAACTATTATTTTGAAAACAAAGTAGCCTAATTGGAGCCAGCTATGGTAGCTCATCCTTTCCTCAAAATGCCACCACTGAGCACCTCCTGCTAAGGCAGGAGAAATGCTACAAATTTTGTACTGCCTAAGAGATTAAATATATATATATATATACATATATATATATGTACATACATATATATATATAGTGAGTTCTAGGCAAGCAGGACTTGTCAAGAGTGAGATCCTGTCTCAAAAAATGTTTTGTTTTGATTTTTTTTTTTTTAAAAAAAAAGCTGGGCATGGTGGTGCATGCCTTTAATTCCAGCACTTGGGAGACAGAAGAAAGAGGAACACTGTGGGTTCAAAGCCAGCCTGAGAATACATTCTGAATTCCAGATCAACATGGGCTAGAGTGAGACCCTACCTTGAAAAACAAACAAATGAAAAAAAAAAAACAAGGTTTATCTCTTCATATTTTCCCCGCCTGCCAGCTTTCCTCTCCTGGCCTCTGCGTCTCTGACTTCTTTCTAGATAGGTAGCTAGAGTTGATTCTGAGGGGTGGCAAAGGTGAGCGCCATAATCTGGGTTATTTTCCTTAGTGCTATGATAAGAGTAATATATGTAATGAAATAAGTATTATATAATTACTAAGTAACATCCCTGGATATTGGAATTCATCTATATAAAGTCAGTTGAGAGTTCATATTCCCAAGTCTAACTATTTGCTTGAACATAATATTAATTTTAAAAAGAAGTAAAATCAGAAAAAAAACTAATTTTCCTGGCCACAACTACACTAAAGTTAGAGGACATGCACAATTGTGAGAGGCACTGTATTAGTCAGGGTTCTCTATAGGAAACAGAGTTGACAGAATGGATTGTAGTAAAAGGGAATTTATTGGGGTAGCTATGACAGTCCAACAATAGCAGTCTGCAGGCCCACAGGTGAAGAAACCAGTAGTTGTTCAGTCCATGTGGCTGGAGGCCTCAGCAGTCCCTATCCAGCTCAGCAGGCCTGATGGCACCCTTGGGAGCGGCTGCTCTTCAAGTCCACGATGTGAGGCTGAGGAAACTGGGTTCCGATGTCCAGGAAGGGTAAGAGAGCAGGATGTGAGTGCAAGTCACAAACAAGCACCAGCAGCCAACAAGCAGGGACGCCAGGAGAGAATTTCTTCCCCTTTATATAGCCTTAGTGTGGGGTCTTGCAACCCTTCCCCAGACTTAGTGGCTTCCGGAATCTCTGGAATTTCCTTCCTGCACTGCCCACACAGGAAAGGATCTTTAGTTCTAGCTTCTTTGAACTTCTTTACATCCACCCCTACTGAGAGACTGCCTTCCTGTAAACATCCTGAGAGACCTACCCAAGATAATTAAAAAGATCAAGTTGACAACAAAACCTAACCATCACAAGTCCACCCCTTGTCAACTTGACATCAAACCATATATCCTTACATCATAACTAATTTCCAAATGAAGACAGTAATAAGATTATAATTCCACCTAACATGATATAACTATCTCACGTACAACTGGAAAGGCATAATCTCCTCCCAACACAAGGCAAGGCCCTCTAACTTAGAGTTCTGTAAACATTTCCAACTTCAATGAGACATACAAGGAAAGACCAGGCCAATGCAAACTAATATAAATTCAACAATGATTAATGATATAATCTTAATTAATATTACTTACATAATAGAGGAAAACAACCATAATGGTATACATATGGGCAAACATTCTTAGCAAGTAATACAAAACAAAACAAAACACTCATGCAATTACAGCCCTTGTTTTTGTAACTGGTCATGTGGCCTTAGTTGATATTTGTAACTACCTTCTACTACCCATTCTGTATTTCCTCCACCTTCAGCAAGCACCTCAGCAGGTCTTGGTTCTTTACCTGGAAGGGTGACCATTACTTTCATTCCTGATGGATCTGGACCATGTTTCATACTGCTTTGCTTGGGGTGTTGTAGTTTCCCATTGACTTTGATAACAGGGCATGGTAACACCAAGAGTCCCCTGCACACCACGCATACTCTTCCTTGCCTCCATTGTGGAGGAGCAGTCCAATTTCTCCCTGGTAGTCTGGATCAATCATTCCTGCTAACACTGTAACTCCTTTCTTGGCCTGTTGACTAGAGGGCATCAGGAGCCCTAAGTGGCCAGGGGGGAGTCTTAGCTTCTAGTTCAATGGAATGTTCTCTGTGCCTCCTGGCAAAAGCACTCCCCCTTCTGGAGCCAAGACTTCTAGGCCAGCAGAGCATAAGGTTGTGGGAACAGGAAGCAAAAAATTGGCTAATGGGCCACTTGGGGTGATGGTAAGTGGTACCATTCCCATTTCTACCCCTTGATTCCTGGACCTGTGGATCCAGGCTATAGGAAAAACAGCACCATATATAGGATGCTGGTTCAGAACATACACAGCCTGCTGGAGAGCCCTGCCCTAGCCCTTCAGGCTAGTGCCACCTAGTTGGCACCATAACTGGTTCTTTAAAAGGCCATTCCATCGTTCTATCAAGCCAGCTGCTTCAGGGTGGTGGGGCACATGGAAGGACCAGTGAATTCCATGATCATGAGCCCACTGCTGCACTTCCTTGGCTGTGAAGTGAGTACCTTTGTCTGAAGCAATGCTGTGTGGAACACCATGATGGTGGATAAGGCATTCTGTGAGCCTATGGATGGTAGTTTTTGCTGAAACACTCCATGCAGGAAAAGCAAATCCATACCCTGAATAAGTATCTATTTCAGTCAGGACAAAATGCTGCCCTTTCCATGATGGAAGTGGTCCAATGTAGTCAACCTGCCACCAAGTCGCTGGTTGGTTTTCTTGAGGAATGCTACCATACCAGGGGCTCAGTATTGGTCTCTGCTGCTGGCAGATCAGGCATTCATCAGCAGCCATAGCCTTCTCTTGTTCTGGGCCCCACTGAAAACTTCTGAGTCACTTGGTATATGGGACGAAGTAACCCACCCAAGTGAGGAATGTGCTGCCTCCAAAATCCAAATAGGCCCACTAGACGTTGTGCTTCTTTCTTAGTGGCAGGAGATGGTGCAGGGAGTTCTTTGCTGTGCAGTTATATTTTGGATCAATGCTAGACACATACAGCCAGGCGAAGGTGGCATTTCCTCTTCTCCATCCACTTTGCTGGCTTTGAAACCACCTTCCTGTAGTTTACTCTCTCCACATCTTCTGAGTTCTCTGGATTTTAGTACTGTTACTTCCTGGAGACACCCATAGTGTATTATCTTCACTGGTTTCAAAAGTCTGGGCTTCCTGAAGCATTCCACTTTTGGGGACATAGAATTCAGGACTTGGAGTGTTCTGTTCCAACTTTGACCTTAACTAGAGGAGCAAGTCTAATACATATGGAAGTGCCTACACTTAATAGCTGTAGATGAATGGTTCCTCATCTTCTTCAGGCATTATATTGTTCATTTATAAATGGATGAGGTCGGACAAGATGACCTCTGAGGACCCTTCCAAGCTCTAAACTCTGTGATTATATTCTAAATGTTACGACAACATGGTTTTACTGGCATCACCATTAATGAAATTACCCATCATTTATCTTACAAAGGGGCACACACCCATAGCAACAGTAGAGCCAGGCCTGAAAATGAGAGTTAGTGGATTTTTATTGTGTTCACAACTCTCTAGTGACATTTGTGATGAATGTGAATGTCTCTGGAAAAAAAAATCCCAGCTTTGCTGTGGTGACCTGACCTGTGTTTTTGTTTTGAACTTGACTACAGTAAAGAAATACTATTTTAATATAATTCTACATGTTTAAGACTTACTTACAATATAACTGAAAATTTGTGTCTAAGATCTCAGTAGATTTTACAAAAAAATACTCATCTCACATCTTACTGCTCATTAAACTGTTACTCATATTCTGTCACTTTTTTTAAATTTTATTAAAATACAAAGAATTAGTTTTTTTTCCCATTTTCAAGCAAAATTTGTTTCACCCTTTCCTGTTCCTTTCTTTCACCTCGTCCCCTCATGCTCTTCCCCAGCCACTGATTCTATTCTGTTTTCATGTTACAAGTGTTTTTTTTTTGTTTTTTTTTCCCACTCCACCCTGTCTCAATATCTCTCCTTCTCCTTTTTTTGTCTTGCCTGTATCCACCCTCAGACCCTCTAATTACACATGAAGCAATATTAAAAGTTAAGATCCACATATGAGAAAGAACATGTGATGTTTAGGTATTAATCTTTCTGTGTCTGTGTTACCCCAGTAAACACATTCCAATTCAATCTATTTTCCTAAAATGTCATAATTTCATTTTTCTTGGTAGCTGAATAAAATTTCATTGTGTATATGTACCACATTTTTGTTATTCATTGGTGGATATGTCGGTTAATTCTAGTTTCTTCCTATTGTGGCTAGAGCTGTAATGAACACAGGACAGGATATATGCCCAGGAGAGGTAAAGTGGAGTGATATACTAGTTCAATATTTTTAGCCTTTTGAGAAACCTCTATGCTAATTTCCATAATGACTGTGCTGGGTTACACTTCTTACCAACACTGAATAGGGATTCTCCTTTCCTGTCATACTCATCAGCATCTGTTGTTATATGTTTTCTTGATGATGACCATTCAGCCTAGTGTGAGATGGAATCCCAAAGTGGTTTTATTTGTAATTTCCTGGGATGGGAAGATGGCTAAGCGGTTAATGATGCTTGGTTGCAAAGTCTGATGGCCTGGGTTCATTTCCATAGCACCCATATCAAGCCAGATGTACAAAGTGGCACATACATCTGGAGTTTATTTGCAGTGGCAGAAGGACTTGATGTGTATTCTCTCTCTCTTTCTCTCTCTCTCTCAATTAATTATTCAGTTGCACTTCTTTTGATGGCTAAGATTTTTGTTACCATTTCACTACTCTATAAACTATTATTTTGTGTACTTCATTCTCAATTGGGTAACAAAGGAGAATTTTTTTTTCTTGGCTATGCTTTCCTGTCAATCTCATTTCTAGACTTGCTTAGAATTAGGCTAAAGGTTAAGTGAAGTGAGGAACTGAGACAGGGGACATTAAAGTGCACGAAACTGCTTGCATCTCTGATTTCACCATCTGTATGATCCCAATGCTGTGACACCTCAGTGTCACCTTTAGTGGGCGTGTACTCCTGTGATGACCTCCTCAGTCCTATTTACCAAGGTGGTATACATTGCATCTCCCTGGGTTCTCTAGAACAACAGCTCTCACTCCTCTCTTCTTATTCCCTGCTTTCAGAGGGGTACTTCCTGCATTAGTCCAGATCTGTCAACCTGCCTACAAGATTTCTCTCCAAGGTCCTATGGTTGTTTTTTTTTTATTGTTCTTTGTATATCTGTCTTTCTCATTTCTCAGGGAGGTCTGAGTTTGCATTTCATCCTATTAATTTGAATATCACCTCCCTGTATGTTGTATCTAAACAAAACTCTCAAATCTTCCTTTTCCTGGTTGTTTTTTATTGTTCTTTGTATATCTGTCTTTCTCATTTCTCAGGGAGGTCTGAGTTTGCATTTCATCCTATTAATTTGAATATCACCTCCCTTTATGTTTTATCCAAACAAAACTCTCATATCTTCCTTTTCCTGGTTGTTTTGTACAACTAGTAGAAAGAGATTAAAGAGTCAAGGTTTGTGACATTTGCCATAATTTTGTGACCCTGGAAAAGTTGTGTACTTCTCCAATTCCATGTAATTTAATAGAAAACGTTAATAGAAACATGAGTCAAATTAACTTTTTTGATTCTGTGAGTATCACACAAGATAGTTCATGAAAGAATTCTTTCCAAGTTCATCCTCTGCAGAGATGACCTCCCAGTTTGTAGATCCTAGAAGAATGAATTCTGATTGATGATATGAATGCCTTGAGGTGATTCATAGAGGGATCTTGACTTTCTATCCACAAGCTCCTGGTGCTTTGTGGTAGGTGGCGTCCCTTCCAAGAGATGCTGAGTGAAAATACTCATGAGCCAGAGAATCGTAAGAAAAAGCTTGACATCTTCTATCAGGCTTTGCTATCAGAGGTATCAGGACTAATGGGTCCTTTTATACACACAACTGTGTTCTTTTGCAGGCCAGCAGACTAGCAACTTTGTGCTTGTGTTAGAGAAAATTTCATGAGGATATTTTTTTCCTGCACTGCTCACTAGAGCTAGCAACATGATCTAGGAGACACATGACTCTACCCAGCATGCAACTTTTAAGTATGGTATCTCTCAGTGCCTGAAAATGCAGATCCTCATTTCAGAGGAGATGGAGACCAACTTTTGTTCCTAAACTCCCATCCCTGCAGTCACAACTTGCAAATGGCAGAATTGGCCTAGATTAGCATGCTTGTCAAAGACTTAGGTAGTAGACATTATATAAATGTGTAAATGATTGTGGCTCAGGACCCTAGGGTTTCTAAAAACTACTTTCACACAATTTGATTTGTCAGCATTTGTGACTGATAAGCTCCAAAGTCGTTTTCTGCCATTGAATATAAATTATTCCCAATAGCTGAGATTTCTTTTTGTCTTCTCTCTCGTTTTTATGTTTCGACTTTTTCCTGAAACAGCTGCTTGTCATCACTATTTTTTCCTCGGCCTCACACTGTTTTCCTTCCTTCTGCCTTAGGATGGCCGCTTGAGAATGAATGACCAGCTGATTGCAGTTAACGGGGAGGCTCTTCTGGGAAAGTCCAACCACGAAGCTATGGAAACACTTAGACGATCAATGTCCATGGAAGGAAACAGAAGAGGGACCATCCAGTTGGTTATCCTGAGGAGGCCAGAGAGACCAGTGGAGGTGATGCAAGTCCTGATTTTCCTCAGCAAATTGCCCAGTAGTCACTGCAAAGTTCCCTGTCCAGGTGTGGATTCCCTAGAAAGTTCCCTGTCCAGGTAGTGGAGTCCCTAGAAAGTTCTATGTCTTTGTGGTGGATTGCCTTGCAGTCACTCTAAAGTTGGAGAAAATGCATGTAAGTCACTTATCAAATATAATAGATTCCTGTTTACTATAATTTTTCTGGAGACATTTCGTGATCTCTGAGTTTATTTTAAAAACATATTTTGAAGTATAATTTTGGTTGATGTACTAGAAAAGTATAAAGGGTATACAATTTTTAATGTGAAGATGATTATAGTGTAATGAAATCTCTATATCTTCCCCTTTAATTTATACATAGATAATACAGACCTGGGAACTAAGTTAATACTTGATGTATAAGCAACTTGCTTTCATGTTTTTAAATAAAGAGAAGCCTCATTTTAAAAATACTTTATCATTTATGGACTTCTTTATACATTAGAAACATTTCCGCTTATGCATGAAGAATAATTCTTGGATGTTCATAGCCTAAAATATTTTACTTATAAAAATTACAGATATAGAATAATCCTAAAACATTGTCTTCCCTACCAATAACTAATGAGGATTAAATGTCCTAATAATTGTTTTAAGAAAAATTAATACAAAGAAAGGATTTATAGAAATAGAGTTAGGAACAGCATGACCAAATAACACTGTTAGTGTAATGCAATACTATACAAAGTATAAATATAATAAGATTTAAAGACTTATATAAAATATTAGTTTTAATTCAGAGTTCAACTAAAAACTTAAAAATGAAGTATCTTCAAAATCAACAATAGTGGATGTCCATGTGTTTCCTTGTAGTTAAAAGTTTGGTTTTAAAGTCATGCACTACTTGACCCATCATTTGCCATTTCCTGGCACTGAAACTACATCTATAACTTGAGTGTTCAGTATGCACAGAAGACAGATGTTACCTGTTTTATCTACTGCTGGATCGTCATTCCCCAGCATATAATAGAAACATAATAAATATTGCTGATGGAATGAAAAACTTGCACTTGAGACCTATTTGAGAGAGTAGGTCTCGAGTAGTAACATTATAAACTCTATCTTACTTTGTTATATTTTCAGCTACTGGAAAGGAGCATAACTGAACCTTTTATACGCTTTTGTACATAGCCTTGTAGATGTTAAATAAATGTAAATTGGCCAATTACTGGAGACTATATATAATGAATGAGCTTGTTTTCCACATGTGCGTCTGCTTAAGTGACAGTGTCTCTATGAATATTTAATGGCCTTCACTTATGTACCTAGTTTGAATGCCCTGATCAACTGTTTCCTACCATGAGAGAAGAGGTTCCATCTGGTGCAATTTGGTTCTTCCTATAGAGTCCTGGGATTCCCAGGAACCCCCTTGTAAAGAGGGAAGTGAAGGATGGTAACAGGGAGGGGAACAGGGTGTCAATTATCACCTTCTATGTATCTGCATGGTATCACTCCCATAAGACTTGTTTTCAAAGAGATACTTCTGCTAATGCAGTCTGGGAGATTGAGCTGTAGACTGGTGTGCTCTGTGGAGAGCAAAGCTAACACAAAACTGAGAGAAGAAACGAGTATGGTTCTAATAGTCTTGCAATTCTCAGGCCTCTCTCTTCCCCAACTTTAGGTCTTTCTCTAAAATATGTGAAGATGCCAATGACTAGGCGTGATACACTAGTCCATGGAGTTGGGGTATTTTGATACCTACATTCTCCTTTACTGAAGTGTGTTATCTCAATTCCCACAGCCTAGAGTGGATTGCCTCCCATCAGAAGGAAATGTTAACTTACCGTTCATTGCCCATTCTCAAAATGTCTCGTTAATATAGTTCTTCAGGGAATTGATTGGGAAGAGAATCTAGACAAAAAGCATTTTTTATGAGGTCATTTAAACAAGATCCATTCCCTTTGCCTGATATTTACATGCTTTCCATGGGGAATGAGCAGGCTCTTCATGGAACCTGTGAAGATTAAAAACCGTCATTTCTTATAAAGACAGAGGCCTACTGTACAGCCTATCTTTAATGAATTTAAAAATATTCAGGTATTTGATAGCCCAAATCTGTTTTGCTATGGCTCCTGTTTTGGGTGAATTCTCTGGTGGAGCAGTAGTAGCCCTCTGGTCCAATAAAAAAGCTTCCATAACCCAGAAAAAGTCTCCCCATTGCTCAGACACCCAGGCAAATCAATTAGCTAGATTTGGCAAGAATTCCTAAGTAGTTGCTTGAACATTCTACTGATATTGGAAACATTGAAGATGGTACTTAAGAAAAGTCATAATATAAAGTTGTTGTTTTTCCCCCACATTACCCAGTTGTACAAGATACATAAACAGTCTTGATGAGAAGCTCATGAAGAATACGTAATGAGCTCTTGATTGAATCAGAGTCACTTTAAACAGAAGCATGTTTTTCAAAGGATGCGCTTCAGGTCGAATTGTAATTGTATTTGCGCCTAGAGACTTGGTATTAAAAAATGGGTTATGACCTGATTTTGTTTTTCCCTTCCCCAAAACATTTTCCTCCCTGCTGTCAGCTCATCTTTGGAGAGGCAGGATATGTTTAAAAGTCCATTATGGTTTTTATTGGCTGGGACACTAATGGAAGGTTCCATGACAGCTCTATTTTACACGCTGAATACTTTAATTAGGCTGGTTACTGATCAGTTGTTGGGATATCGATTGTGTCATTTATCAAAGAGCTAGGAAAACAGAAAAAAATTGTGTTCTTGTTATTGTTAAGAGAAAACGTAAGGCAAGACAAGCCCTACCCAAGCCCTACCTCTCCTGCCTGCTGGCAAGCCAACTCCGCCTTGGGAATCATGGTCTGTACGTGCTCTGGTGACCATCAGCACTGAGTAAGGGAAGCATAGTGTTTGAGGGAGACAGAAGAGAAGCCTTCAAAAGAAGCTGAGGACTCCTCTGTAGCTGAAAACAGTTTAATTATTAAGGATACAGAAGTGAATGCTTTAAATATTTTGCTTAGCTAGACAGTGAATTTTTGTAACTAAAGAGGAAAATATAAATCAAATGCATTGTTTTAGCCAAGTGCTTTCCTGGAGGACAGTGCTTGGGGACCAGATCTGTGTTCTTGTTTGAGGCGTGTTCCTCTCAAAAATGGACAAGAGAACAGCTCTAAAATGACTTCCAAATAATTCATTTCCTTGAAACATGTTAGGGAGGCAAATAACATGAACAAGAGCAAGAGCCAGTTGGCCAGTCTGCAATCCTCTTTAAAAAGTAGCTCAAGTTCTCTGTCATCGGCTGCCTCGCTGCCTCGTATTACCTCTTTAGCACCTGGGGAAGATGGCTTGCGGGGTGTGATTCTGGATGCAGCAATTTAAAGACAACTGTGAATTTGTTTACAGACTGTGAGAATCTAAACAGGAACGAGAAATGTGGGAGTGAGGGTGGCGGGCAGACTCTCAGGAGAACCGCTGTCTGGCGTGGTGACAGCAGCCTGCTTTAGCTTCAGGCCAAAGACCTGCTGTCTGCAGTGGGAAGCACTCATGGCGTTGGAGGGCAGACCTGCTTGGGTTCCGACTTGTCCTGCAGCATATGCACCGAGCTGGGTGCGGGGAGAGGAACCAGCTGGTTGGCAGAGAAACACCCTTGGCATGAACCGTCTTCTTGTATTGACACTGCCACAAGCTGTACTCCCAGATGGAAGGAAATTTGAAAGGAGCCAGTTGTAAGTGGAGAAAGAATAATAAAGTTAACCTGCTTTTGTGTTGGCTATGGGCACTCTGAATTCTTAACTCCATGTTGTCAGGATTTTTGATTTCATATATAGGGATGTTTCCACGGATAGGGCCATTTTGGTTTTCCACTGTTGAAGCCATGAGTGCCAGAGACTTGAATACTCATTCCTATGTGCATCATTCCTTGACCTTGTTTCAACTGACAAAGCCGAAACCTGATTTAGAAATATAATGTTCGGTTTCTTTTTATCCCTTAGGAGCTTGCAGAGTGTGGGGTGCTTTCCAAGCAATGCTTTGAGAACTGTCCAAATGCTCTAAGCACGTCTAGGAGAAATGATAGTATATTGTATCCGCTTGGCACTTACAGTCCACACAATAAACAGAAAGGTAAGTATCCATTTTCATTCTTTGCAAATGGAGTTCCAAAAATACAAATTTCCCTTTGATTTAGAAAAAAATAGATAGAGGACAAAGAAAGTTAATTAGAGAGAGAAGACTTTACTCCTCAGATTCCTGAGTGCTGAGAGGTGGGTGGGAGCTGACTCAGAACTTGTGAATCAGATTCCTGGCAAGGCCTGCAGTTTAAGTGACAGTTTCTAAACTTGCTGCCCCACACATGGAGGGTTATGTATAAAACAAACCCCAACTAGAGAATCAAAGATGGCAAACTGTTCACTTGTCTACGATCATTTAAATTGAAAGTCACCAAGTTACTTTAAAATGTATGCACTTAAGTTATAAATTAAACCATAAAGTGATCATGCCATGACTCACAGGTTTATGCTTGATTCTAAGACGAATGTCATAAATAGTTAAATATTATATAGTCTAAGACCATAAATGTAGCAGTTGAAATGTTCTTGTTCTTGTCTTGCAACACTTTCTTTTATTATCTGATATGGATCACATTTCCAATTGAGTCTAGATATTTTTTTAAAAGATGGATTTTCTTCATTGGGTAAAAATTTTACTTCAAGTTGCCTTATCTCTCTTTGCCGCTGTTCTTTAATAAATTTCACTTTTTATATTGCAAAGGAAATGCATGCATATTCATTGTAGAAAATATAGAAAAAAGCATAAAAAAGAAAATTTAATATTATACTTCTATCTATCAAAGCTCTAATCAATAACATTTTATGTGTATCTTTCAAGTATTCATGCAAATATCTGTACATAAAATGGAATTAAAATGAAATAGACCATGTGTAATGGTTCAGACACTTCTTTTTCTCTAATGATGAACAACTTACTATGCATTGAGTATTCTTCTCCAGCCTCACCTTCAGTAGTGACACAGGCTTTTGTTCAGAGGAGGTAATGTATATTACATATTCACTCCCTTATATTTTGGACAGTTCAGATGTTACCAAAATAGAACGACATGGGAACTAGTTCCAAACACTGATACTGCTATGTCAGAATGGACTTGTAAATCTGATCGCTCAAGAATTAAAGTGTTTTATCCAAAGGAGACTTTTTTTTCTGGGCATTTCTTCATTTTTGGTGAAAGTAGCAAGCACAGCTGTTACCATTTATTATTTGCTATGTGAGATACTGTGTCAAGCAATTTATGTGAAAACTGAAAATAGGTAATATTATTATCTTATTGGGGCTGTTGAAGTCTCTCCACAGGATACTAAGAATGCCTAAATCTGACTGTATGTTGTATTCAGGTTTTAAGAAATACTCAGGATGTCTTGGTCAAAGAGTGGTGGGATAAGCAAGAGACCTATAACAACAGCCAAACAGTCAACCCAGGATAAGCCACACAGACAGACACCAATGATTTTCAATGCAACCTAAATCAGAAGTACAGAGACCCCCCATAAGACCTCAACAATAAAGCAGACTTAATACTCACCCATCATGACTCAGGGAACTGAGCGGAAGAGGGGGCAGAAAGATTTTAAGAGCCATGGTGGGGAAGAATTCCCAGAGACATTGACCCCCCCTCAGTAACAACAAAGTGTGGTGGAACTGGGTTGACTCCTAGGCTATCCATAACCCCCTACCCCATGAACTGACCCAGACTGTCCACGGAGGAGGATACCCAGCTGATTGGGGACAGGGAGGAGGGAAATTGGGTAAATGGGGATATCAACTCATTATTTGCTCACTCAATGTACCTAATTTTGGACAATAATAAAAAATAAAAATAAATATCTCCTTGACCAAAAACAATCTATGAAACTTTCTTCAGTCCTAGTAACAAGAGAGTCAGGAAGGAACAGAGGTTTTCTACAGAATAAAATAGCCCTCTATGTTGAGGACATATTAGGATCACGAATCTGAACATCTATATTAAAATAGCCAATCTTTTCATGATTTTGGTGCTATTTTTCTTGATTCCTTACATGATTTATTGACAATTTGTGGTCCATTTACCAAGTTTTAGGATTTTATTCCTAATTTCACCAGTATATCTGGAGAAACACTGAACACATTAACTTCTCCTGGATTTATTCCCAAAGCCTAGAAAATATATATGATGAAATGATTTGCACAAAATGTATCTTACAGGACATTTATATACACAAGCAAATAGGATAATGTCATTAGAAAAAGTATCAACAGCTAAAATAAGAGAACTCTAGTAGAGCTAGTTAAGATGTAAAATACACTCAGAAAATAAAACAAGTAATCAATTATATTCAAAGCACATGGTAAAATAAAGTGTAACAATTTTGGAGCTCCATTAAAATGCTTAGATTTTTGCCTGTAGTGAACAGAGTCCTTGGGACACAAGTGACCACAGAAAACTTCTGGGATCTTTGTTCTCTTCCTCCTGGAACATAGAGCCAACAATGAAAAAAAATCTATGCAAATCAGCTACCTGAAAGTTTCCTGCTTCACTTCTTCCTCCATCTGAACTTCCCAAGTTAATAGAAAATATCCAGGTCTTTTGAGAAAAAGAATATGCTAGCCAACTGTTTGCAGCCAAATTCTCATTGCTGGGATAAACATCCAACCAAAAGTAGCTTAAGAAAGGATTTATCTCAGGCTTACAAAGTCCAGAGAAAGTTCCATCATGGCAGAAGAATCTGGTTCACTTCCATCAGTCACAGCAGATCGTGAAAGAGTCAGCACCAAACACCCACAAGAGATCCAGCTGGTCTCCAGGTACCTTGGGGCTGGACTCCTCAGGGTGGTCCAGTGACATTCCTCTTCACCAGCAGGACTTCACCCGCTGGAGTCTCAAGATTCAATCCTGAATCTATGGGACCACACATTTAAGCCCCTATACCAACAAACCACAGTTTGTTTAAAGGAAGTGGAGAAAAGTCTACTATCTCCTTTTGTATCTGTAATAGAATAGTAGAGAGAAGTAGGCATAACAAAACAAAGACTCAACAAATTTGATATGAAGGGCCAGGTAACATTCTCTTGTCACATGAGTCAAAATTTTTTAGAGATAAAAAAATAAACATAACCTGTAACAGAATGAATGAAACATAATACTATAACAGAATTAAAGAAACACAATACTATCAAGTAATAGCATGTTAATCACCTCTTTGTGGTTTTAGTAATGTTTTGCACTTTGAGCGCTGTGGGGAGCTCCTGAGTTTCAGAGTGCTGGAAGGTGTAACAGACCACAGGGACTCATGAACCCTGAGTATTTCCTCCCCATGACCACTTTCAAGTGCTTCCTTTAGAAAAGCAAGATTAATGTGACAGAATTCAATGTCTAGTTGGGAGAGGAACTTGGACAACCAAAACACTAACTTTCTCCCCTTCCCTTTTCCCTTTCCTTTGTATATTTAAGAATCCAATGTTGATATACTGTGTTCCATCTATTTTTATAATAATAGTACATACCACCCACAGTTTGCTGGCTATTTAATTTTATATTTTATTCTGTTCAAGCTGTTACACAGAAAAGGCATTTTTAAAAGTAACATTAGTAGAAATGGTAATACCAGAAAATTCACATTTGTGTTGGAGAATTGTTAGAAGCCCCCATTGTGGAATAAGGGTGGTGTGTCCCAGGGGCACACTACCAAATCCTGTTAGGCATCTGAATGGTAATGAGGTACACCAACACTTTATTTTCTCAGGAATCTTGCTAGTGGGTTGTGCCTCTTATGACCTCTCCTCTCCTCATACTCCTTTCCCCTTTGTGTTCTTCTCTGGCATCCCCCCCACCTTCAGCTCAAGGGAACCCTGGCTAGCCATGGCCACAAGTCAGCTGTCACAGTCAGCCACATGTCACTGGGATGAATCTCCAAACCAGACACAGTTTATGGGAGGAAAGGATTTATTTGTGACTACAGATTGAAGGGAAATTCTGTAATAGCAATAGAGGCTGGCCTTCTTTCACAGGTCTGAGCAGAGAGAAAAACCCATCACCTACACCACACACACAGAACAGGGAACAGGCAGGAGGGCCAAGGAGAGAATTTCTTCCCCTTTATATAGGCTTAGGGTGGGGTCTTACTACCCTTCCCCAGACTTAATGGATTCCTGAGTCTCTGGAATTTCCTTCCTGCATGGCACACACAGGAAAGGATGTTTACTTCCAGATTCTTTCAGTTTTTTTACATTCTGCCCCTTGCTGAGAGGCTGCCTTCCTGTAAACATCCTCAGAGATCCACCCAAGATAATTAAAAAAGATCAAGTTGACAACAAAACCTAACCATCACATCAGCACAGAGTCATCCCCCCACTTCAAATCCAACAATTTGCTTCTACAGCCAGTCCCACCATATCCACATGCCCTAGAATACTTGGAGAAAACCCATTCCCCTTGTGTGTACACTTCCAGCATGGAAAGCACTATGTCTGTAGTGTAGATTAGAAAGTGAATTCTACTTTTAAATTTTACTAATGTTGACTGGATCCTTCATGATATGGAACACACACTCAGTTAAGCCAAGATGAAGCAGTCCTGGCATTGCCCTCATAAAGAGTCTGAGACACAGGTCATCACACTGTGGGTTTGACAACTCAGACATTATAGCATAAAAGCAGTCATAAACAATGCATAAACAGTTATGTGATTTCAATAAAACTTTATTTGCAAAGCCAAATCATGTGTTAATTTTAGACTAGGACCATTTCTTGCTGACTCTTTATTGAAAGCTATATCTCTGTTATCTATCTTTCTGAAATGGACGTCTCTAAATAGATCTCAAAAAAACAAACAAAAGGTTAATTAAAAGAAAATTCACTTAGCCATCAACGGAGTCAATGAAGTAGTGAACATTTACAAGCATATGCACACTTATTAGTAAGTTTATAAATTTATACACTCAAAGAAATCCAGATATATTATTTTCAGGAGATCAGAATTCTGTGCTTGCACAGCTCCAGGCTTAGCAAGAGTGTTTGTTAGCAGTGCTTGCGGTCAAGTGAAAGATTATCCCTTATAGAATCAAAATATGCTGTGCACAGTCAACCAATATAAACCTATCATCGTTGTAAAAACAGGTGGCTCATTGAAATGCAATAACTATTAAAGTAACCATTGTAATAAAACTCAAAATAGCCCAAGAAGAATCTGAAGTAGAAAATGCAGAGGATCCAGAGTATCACAAGACAGAAGTTACAGATAGTCTAGTGAGAGAATGTAGATGGGTAGGTGACAACTTGATGGATTTGCTAGCTCAGTGCCACCCAGGAATTATTTCCACAACCCTAAGTACTACAGAAGCCTAAAATGTAGTGGAGGACAGTGAATGCATATTTTGGCCATACCATAGCCCAGTAAGTTTTGGTAGGAAGAGAATGCTCCATAGGTCCCATGTTCCATGCAGTAATAAAGGGACAGAAGCTCATGACATTGGTGGCTGCACAATTTTCTAACACTCTGAAATTGGCTTCTGAGCAGTATTTGGAGGGAATGAGAGAAGCAAGTAGAAAAACTTTGCCCTCTGTCAACTGCCGAAGTTGTAAATGGCATCCACTCTAGCAACTCCCACTGGAAAGAACCAGTCTGGAGCTAGAGAGCTGCAAAATAGTGCCCAGCTGTTTGCCAGGAAGAGTGTTATCCAGCACTGACTTCAAGGGCAGTCAGATCCTAGTGACAGTGAAGGCTTCATAGAGTGGATCATATTTGAGGTGGATTTTGGAAGTATAGTAAGGGTTGCACAGGTAGAGCAGGTTTCCAGTGATAGACACTGGATAGAAGATGAGCCTGTGACTGTGGTAAGGACAAAGTACATAGTCTTGAGTGGCTAATGCAAGCCAGAGATGAAGTTGGTCACCAAACTCACACTTGTATTCTGACTACACCATATGCAACTCAAGTGTGCTTGAGCAGCAAGTTAGCGGACCACCTCAATGTTCCATCAAAAGGGATGTCCCAATGTGTCCCTTGTTCCTACTTACAGTGCAGGCATTCTGCTCCATGTCTCTGAAAAAGTCCTGGCTGCCTGACTACTGCAGCTATTACCCAATCACTGTATTGTGGTACGGAGGTGCAGTGGTGTTGGCCACCTTTGCTTGTTCTGTTTGTTTGTCCTGCTGGTCAAGTCTCCTGCTTCCAACCTCAATTACAGGATCCTTTCAGCCCTGTCACTAGCCTCTTCCATCTAGAATACTTCCTGAGACAGAGCTTAAAGCAAATCTTTGCTGGGAGTTTTTATCAGGGTTCTACACAGAAGCAGAACTGACAATAATGTGTGTAAATAAAGAGATGCATTATATGGAGTTGTCTCCTGTGATTATGAAGATTGACAAGCCTCAAGATCTGCAGGGTGAATCAGTAAGCCTGAGATATATCAGAGCTCATGTATGGAGTTCCAGTCAGTCCAGCGTTCTGAGAACCAGCAAAGGTAATTGTGTGGTTCCTCTACAAAGGCCACCAGGCTTCAGACCCTGGAAGAGATGACGTTTCATTCCAAAAGCAGAAGAGAGCAGAAAGGCAGATTGGTGGGGAGGGATTCTCTTACTCAAAGGAAGGCTAGCCTCTTTTACTTCTCTGGCCTTCAGCTTACAGGAGAAAAGCCATCTCCCTGAGACAAGACAATATCCTTTACCCAATATGCTGATTTAAGAGGTCATCTCATCCAAAACATCCTCCTAGAAACTTCTAGAATAATATGTAGGTATCATAACATCTGGCAGAGAGACAAATACTCCTAGGTGTGTTATCAGCTACAGTTCTCAAGGATAGAGAGACTTTTATATTATTCCATCCATTCAGGGACAGATAGTATTTTCATTTTATCAATATTTCACTTTAAAAGATGAATAATGAAATTTACTCTATATGGAATAATTATCCTTTCCATTAGCAGTTCACCTGCATGAGTGGCCGCTGGGATGGTCACTGTCTTGTTTAGGCGCCATCCTCTTCCATTGAAGACATTCCTTTCTGTTTCATTCCGTGCTGTTGTATATTTGTGGTTCTGAGAATGGAAACCAGGGCTTTGTGAACTCCAGGCAAGTGTTCTACTACTGAGCTAAATCACCAGTCCCCATTTCATAGATTTAAACACTGAGACCTTGAAAAAATATATAATGTGCCAAGATTAACACAGCAGTAAAGGCCAAGTATGGAAACATGAGATTCTTGCTTTAAAAATCGTTGTTTTAACTAGAATAGTCTGTAATGCTTTTCATGCATTAATATTGCTATTATATGAAATGAAATATACATACTGATTGGCACCTTGTCTGCTATATAATAAAATCAAATCATACCCTGCTTGTTTTTAGTTGCACTGAAGATCAGGAGACATATTATTCTTTTCACTATAGACTAGAGAAGTATGCTTTTTTATTAAGTGAAAAAAACAACATAATTCAAATGCTAGTCTTTTGCTTATAAGACCTTATATCCAAGCGTCTTCTTTATATAACATGACAAAAGAGTGGATCTTTCCCCTCTATTGTTTAAGTGGCAGGTACACTGGGTCTCAAGGTGCTTTATTAAGGCTTTCCCCCACTCAGATAAATACCTAAATCATCATATAATTCAGAGTATTCATTGGAGAGTCTGAATTTCAAAATATTAAGCTATTAAAGACGTGGGTTTATGAGTCTTCCAGAAATCACAGGTAAGGCAGGCTTTCCTTGTTGATGGAGGGTCACTACAATGTGTGGATGTATTTGCCAGGATGCTCAGTAGGTCAGCAGCAGAGCAGACATTGGCAGGCACCGGTTTTCCGCCTACAGAAAACCTCTCATATGAAACCTCCCAT
Organism: Zapus hudsonius; assembly: GCA_004024765.1. Taxonomy (NCBI): domain Eukaryota; kingdom Metazoa; phylum Chordata; class Mammalia; order Rodentia; family Dipodidae; genus Zapus; species Zapus hudsonius. The sequence continues at coordinate 15,277 of PVHP010000959.1, read as the reverse complement.
TCCGTGTGGCCTTATTTATTGCAAAGCTGGTTTATGTGTTGGTTAGAATCATGTCTGAGAGAGGAAATGAAACAAAACCAAGCACTGAATAGTCCTGCCTCGGGTTTACTACAGCTTCATTCGTTCTTTGTTTATAGACCTCTTCTTTCCCAATGATGGATGGGCCGAGAGGGAAGCACCCCCTTCCCCACTACCACCTCCTGGTCTGGAATTGGGCCTTGAAGATTACAGCCACAGGTATCGATAAAATGATGTATCGTAAATGTTCCCCGTTATGGTGTTTCTGGGAAAACTCAACAACCTTATTTTAACTCTATTTCATTCCAGAATGGAAATCTCATAGTCTGTGTAATTCCTTTCCGGTGAAAGCTTATCATAGCTAATAGCTTACATTGTTCATATTTTGCTTCCTGGAATTTTTCAGAGATTCATTTTATAGGATTAAAATTTCTAAGAAAATTACTGATCTTTCTTTTGGATGTTTGAAGACTAGAGTAGTGGAGCACAAAGGAAAGTTACATGGGAAGGTATCAAATCAAATGGAGAAAACATAAAGCTTTGGGGTTTCTTTCCCTTGTAATTGGCAAACTCTAAAGGTATTTTAAAAATAGATGTTCTAAAATAGTTGATGGAATCTAAAAATTAAAGTAACACCATATAATCTAAAATATTGAAAAAGGTTCCCAATATAATATCCATTCTATATTAGAAACCAAAAAAAATCAATAATTTTTAGACTCGCATATGTATGAAAGAGGGAGATTTACTAAGCATACATTCCATTTGACTAGTAGAATCCATAGATTTTGTTCTTCTGATGAGTTTTAAAAATCGTTAAATTGTCTCTTTGTTATTTTCTGTATTTATTATGGCTGTTAAAAACTGTGTATTTTATTCCATTCTGTGTCCCACGATAATGCTGTGAAATTTCTTCATATTTCTTGCAGCAATGCTAGTGTCTTTCCTATTATACTTTTTAATACAATCTGCTAAAAATAAAAACAACCAGAGTACAACTGATTCTATCAGAGGGAAGCCTACCATATTTAGCTGTCTCTGATGCTTATATTTTGAAATCAGCTATTCTACTAAAATATAATTTCATGAACTAGGTTGATAATCACAATATGGTCTGAAACATTATCTCTATGGCTTTCTCAAAAGTGCATGTAGGCATATTTAGTATTTTTTATGTACAAAGTCTGACTCATTCCTGAATTCAGAATGATTTTAGTAGCATTAAAAAATCAATTTTTAAGCAACTTCATTCATTCTACTCAACTGCTCCTCGCAGGTACATAGTATGTAAAAAATAATTGGGATAATGCAAACATGAAAGAAACCCTGCTTTCAAGATCCCAGAAGGCCCTTGGGCACAAGGTACCATTCAGTGGAAGGTATAGGTAAAATACTTGGGGCATTTAAGGAAGAAGGGATGCTTCTAGGTAGAAGAATTAGGAAAAATGCTATGATAAATGTGGCCTTCCAACTGAACCTTAAATCCTGACTTGGGGTGAAAATAAGATAAGGCCAGGAAGGAAGGAAATTTCAGAGAGGGAAGGAAGAGCAAATGGACCAGCACATAGTTAGAAAACTAACATGATATGTACAGTTTGCACCAAGGCTGAGGGGCAAGGTTTAACCAACAGCAGGCTTGGTAAGGCCCTGGTTTCTGATGTCTACAGCACGATTGGCACATAGATGAAGCAGTTGGCCATGGATGCCAATGGCAGAGAGAGGGCAGGAGGACCCGTGCCAGGGAGGAACTCTTGGGTGAGAAACCTTTAGAGGAGAGATGTAGCTCAGAGATGTCAGAGAGACAGGATTGTGAGGAGGTAGTGATCTTTATGGCTTCAGGGTCTCAACAGATTTCTTCCCTTTCCCGCAAATCCCATTTTTTCTATGATCTCAGGATGTCGGTGTAGATCTTATATTGAACCTCACTGCTATAGGCCTTCATTTCATGGTATGAACTTGCAACTTCCTTATCACCCTTTGGCCCCCTAGTCTATTTTTAAGCTTTTGTCTTCACTACATTGCCAGAACTATTATCTTGAACATTAGTAGTTATCTCCTCTCATCCACTAGTATGGTATTCTCTTCTGCTCTTCAGCCATTCATTCATTCATTCACTCATTCACTCATTCACCCATTCTAAAGTATCTCTGAAGCTTTGATCTATACACTAAAAAGATTACTAAAATGGCCTGAAAGCACCTGTGCCAATAAGAAATGCATCAATCTCTTAAGAAAGACAGGGAATAATTAGGATGATTCATAGGAAACATTATATGTAAAATGCCTGGGAGCCCTGAAGGCTGAACCCACAAGTCTGCAGAGTCAAGGAAGCTTACAGAAGAGGAAGTATACCAGCAACTTCATGGATAAAGCACAGAAGCCAGCAGATGATGGGAGAGGTCAATGCATCATGTGTTCAGGGTGGTTGGAACTTATCTGGAGGAGGAGTCAGTGAGCAGGTTGTTTGGTGAGGGAAGCACTGAGGATGTCAAGCCTAGGCATGGCAATATCAAGCTTTGGGCAATCTCACTGGAGGAGGGTGGAGTGAATGGGGAAGTAATAGCCAACATGGCTCATTAGACTTGCACAAGCAGGGCAGGGCCTGAAAAAAGAGAAAGGGCAGACAGGAGATGAAAGAGACATTTTTGAGACAGAAAGAAAAAGTCTAAGCCTTGCAACTCTTGCCCTCCTGGGAGCCTGTGACCTGCACCATCCTACAAGCTGCTGTGTTGCCTAGGTGACCAGCAGCAGCAGGGTTTGGATGTATGAAGCCTTGGATGGAGAAAGTACTGGAAGGGAGCCAGAGGTTGAGCAAGGGAGGCTCTCCTGCCTTTCCGAAAGAAAATAGATAAAAATAAAATAACTCATGTAAAAGACCTCGAAAAGGAAAGGAAAACAAAAACTTGATAAATTTTATGCTTACAGTTTGAACCAACAAGAAATCACAGTACTTATTTCTGTTAGGCCAATGATTGGTGGATGAATTTTAGAATATGTGTATCTAAATTAAAACAAAATATATGGCAAAGGCATATTTACTGTGAAATTCCAATAAGAGCTTAAGACAAATCAATGGAAGAGAGAATATACTGAATATTGTTCAAAGTCTAGGCAATATGTTTTACTTTTTTTTCTCTCTCCCTTTCTCATTTCCACACATGACCTACATTTATTCTGTCTTTTGCTGGCCAGTTGTTGCATTCTAATCAGTTTTAAACTGATGCTTCAGACACACTCACACACACACACATACACACACACACACACGGATACATGCATATGTGTGCACACATCCATATTCTCAAACATTCAATGCCAGCTCTTTTATGTCCTTCATATTCCATATTCTTATTCAGGACCCTGGCATCTGCTTCATGCTACCCTTATTTATTCATTATGCAGCATAATGTGACATTGAGTATCGTTTCTGTTTGCTGGATTCCCTGGTTGTTCATGCTGAAAACATGGCCTTTATCTAGGACATGTCTCTGGCCTGCTGTCAACTTCCAGCTTCCCAGAGCTTCTACTGCAGCTCACTCAGCCATGAGCACATGCCAGCTCCCTTCAAAATTAAAACGTGTCCTAGTTTAGAGTTAATCATCGTGTCATCCTCACTCTGAATGCTTTCAGTATGTAGCATAAAATTACAAATGATTTTACCGGTCTAACATACAAGCTCAAAATATTTTCACGTTAGCAAACTCAACACTGCACTTATTATTTCTAATACCATAATGTCTTACATTGCCCTCTCTTCCCTCCTTAAATATCTGCCAATGTGACATCAGCTTTATTTTACATTTCCGTTTTGTAGCATGGCAAGTGGGATCCTTCTACTGAACATTGTCAGACTGTCTATGTGATCGCGGTCAAAATAACAGTAACAGATGTGTTCTATTGATGATCAAATAAATGGCCATAATCAGATGTGTGGATATATTTGCAAGTAACAGACTGCCACATTCATGTGTACAACTTTTAAAAACAAATACTTTTATTTGTTTGTTTGAGAAAGGGTAGACATGTATGGCTGTGCCAGGGCCTCTTGTCTCTGCAGATGACTTCCAGGTGCACATGCCACTCTGTGTGTCTGGCTTTACATGGGTACTGAGGAATCAAACTTAGCCTATCAAGCTTTGTAAACAAGCCGCCTTAACTGCTGAGCCATCTCCTCCAGCCTAAATTCATATAAATATACATTTGCTTTTCTTGAACAGATCCTAAGTTGATAGTACTGTATCAAGTGGCATTTCCACCTTGCTCTTAAAATGGGAGTAAGAATCATTATTTTCTCCAAGTTTAGAAAATGTGGGCTCCTGTTCTTGACGTGTCAACATTGCCTCCTTTGGTAAAACAATCTAAGATGCTGAATTGGGTCACCAACACATTCCTTAGTTGGATAGATTGCCATAGTCAGCCACGAACAGAGCACTTTCAATGAATGCAGTGTGATCTTTGTTTTAAAGAGGAATATTCATGTTGGTCCTAAACATCTTCCCCGAAGGCTCTCATTTAAATGTTCAGCAGCTGCTTAAATTAATTGCTTGGCTTTCCTTTATTTCATGGTACATACCCCTCTGATGAGACAAAGGCTAACCCAAACTGCAAACTGCATAGGAGATGGTGAGCAAATTGGCACCTTAGAAGGAAAGGTGTGGTTTTGTCAATTCAGGATCATAAATGTCCCAGATTGGCCACCATTTTAACCTAAGATTATGACCCTAGCCCTGGCTCTGCCGTTGACCAGCTGTGCCACACTGGAACACACTCCTCTTTAGGCCTCAGACTCTTATCTAAAAGATGAGCTGACCTTCAACCTCTTCCACTTCTTAAACTCTTTGAGTCACTGAAGGCCAAGAGTCTTTCTGACACTAAATCTGTCTCCACACAAAAGATCAAAGGATGAGACTATGTGCAAATAGAGGTCAAGGAACACATGTTGAGGCAGGGTCAGGAGAAGCTCTTGATCTCAGGCTCATCTCTGAATTCTCAAAGTAAGCTGGGAAATGGGGCTGTTTACACTGGCCCACACCAGCATGGGTCTTAAGCACACCACACGAGGATTCTACCATCACCACGTGCCACACCCAGTGCGCTCTACTGATCACTGGTCTCTTCACTGGACTCAGATGCCAAGAAACAAGCTCCCCAAGAGTGGGCTTAAACTTCTTGAGAGATTTTTATGAAAACATATATCATCTCTCTGTGCTTTGAGCCTCATTCAAAGACTACCCTATCTCACAGAGATGAAAATTAATGATTATTAACTTATTAAGGTTATTGGCACTAATTAAGCTGCTACTAAGAAGTAGACACTAGTCTAAGATTTTCACATATCTAGATCAATTTAAAATTTCCAACAACCTTATAGAACAATGACCACCCTTTTATACATGAAAGGGTGACCCTAACCCTAACCCTAACCTCTCTGGTATCATACTACACTGCACTTCTGAATAGAAGAGGGGAGTGGCTCTTTGTCACAGTCATACTGAAGACATGACAATAAAAATGGCAAAGAAACTATGAAAAGCATAGGTTGCTGAAGAAGCTTCTCACAGTCATTTGGGAAGCGAAAGCAGGTTGATTTAGTTATCTGCTTATTCATTTAAGTGCTTATCATTACTTCAAGTATTTATGTGTATCAGATACTAGTCTATGTATTAGTACCAAATTTAACTCATTCTCTCATCTCAGCTATCTAAGGGTAGAGAAAAATATTATACTTATTTTACAAATAAAGACATTCATGCAGAGAAAGGTCCAATACCTTGAACATCCAATAGACAGCAAATTCAGAATTTTACCTAGTCTGTCATGTTCTTGGTCATGTGCTATCTGTCTTGGGACATTTAAAATCTACCCACTGATTATGATACTGGAGGTTCACTTTTTTATTCAGCAGGATTATTGTTGTTGCATTTTAACATCGTTGGAAGATAATATCAATTATCAATGATAAGATTGCTCTGGTGTGTTTAGTTTAAATGTTGAGATTCTTCCTTATGCTTTAGAAGGATTCTTATTTAAGACAGTTACTTTTGTTGTTTATTGTTTAAAATATCAAACTACTTGAAACCCAAGCTCAGTCCTGTCAGATTTCCTGAGGACACAGATATGAGCTAAAGATAGAAGTTAGGTTGAGATGAGCCACCATTTGTACTTTTTAAAAAACAGACTTGAACACCAAAGGAAAAAGAAGTTGCAACTTAATTTATGAGACGTGTATAAATATGATCTATTTCTAGACCAAGAAATAAACCATTATTTATAATTTTTATGTAATTCTTTCCTCCATCAAAACAAATATAATATTCAGTAGAGAGGAAGTGCTTTAGATTGACCACAAGTACCAAGAAGCCTGTAAAGGGCCTCTGATGGACTTGGATCTAAATTGTCAACTGTGCTTTTCCTGTGGCTTCCTTCATTGTTATTGACGGGCAGACTATCTGCTCAGCATTAGCGTTAGTGTAAGAGGATACATCTATACCAGGAACAAACCAATCTCCTACAGCCATCAGTCATTCAAGATGGTTTCCTTTAAGAAAGCAGCCCTTTCACTGGTTTTTAAGGGGAGGGCACTTTATCACACAGAAATCTCTCACCCCACTTTTGGGTTCAGCTGTTATCTGGTGATATCCTTTGACGTGCTAAGACTTCTCAAGTGCCCTTCACCTTCTTAAAGTTATATATGATATAGCAGGATCTCAATTAGCAAAAGTCACTGAAGAGTGAAACCCAATATTCACCGAAGCATATTTTATTTAAATCGTACTGCATGATAGAACACGTGGAAACGGGGCTGTTACATCCCATAAAAGAAGCCTGAGATTTAAGAACTGCCTTATGCCTGCAGGCTGCAGAGAAAATGACTAGGGCTATATTCAATATGATCTCTCTCTCTCTCTCTCTCTCTCTCTCTCTCTCTCTCTCTCTCTCTCTCTCTCTCTCTCTCTCTCTCTTTCCCTTCCTCCCCAATTTTATTCTAAATCTAAACATAACATATAACTTCTTTCCACAGCTCTGGGGTGGATTCGACAGTATATTTTCCAGATCAGCACATCAATTTCAGATCTGTGACACCAGCCAGGCAGCCTGAATCAATTAACCTGAAAGCCTCCAAGAGCATGGACCTTGGTAAGCGAGGGGGAAGTGACATCCGGGTCAACTCTGCAGTCTTCACCCATCTATCTTCCCAAATGTCCGGGTTCTTTTTCTTCAACTCAAACTACAGGGAGCAGGGTCTTCAGAAGTCAGTGCAAGTGAGGGCTACTCAAAAGCCCGCCCTCCTGTCTCCTTTCTCACACATAAGTGCCATTACTTCCTTTACAAAGGAAAGTGGGTGATTTATTTTTATGAGGTGGTCCCTATGTCACCCTCTTTTTATAGGTTAGAAAAACATGATTCCCTCTGGAGGATCTGAATGCCCTGGCACCTAAACTCACCTGCCTGGGCTGCACATTGGTTTCCACCAGTGCACCTCCTGCCTGGTGGGCATGCCTGGAGCAGGTCTGGGAAGATGGTGGTACTACACAGTGCTTCCCAACTTCTCCATATGTGCTGGATAGGGAAGGCAGCAGTGGACAGGATTCCTCTTTTCCACTGAGTATCCCCAAATCCTGTGACACCGGGATATTGCATCATCCCTTGAGTTTGCCAGGTAAGGGGAGCAAGGTACTCTGGGGTGGTGCCTGAACCACCTTATTGAAGTTCTGAATACCACAGGGAATTTGGGTGTTGGTTCCAAGGAAGGCTCAGGACTTTGGCAATGGTTTAGACCAAGCCATGGAACACAGGCTCTGAAGACATCAAGGATATCTAAGAACATGGGTGCCTTCCCTCCGGCTTTTCGAGAGAAAATGCAAAATAAATTCATAGCAAAATATTCACTCCTTCTTGAATTCTCAGAGGCCACCCTCTGCAATTGTTTCTTCCCGGGGCATATTTTATCTTTCATTAATAGCAACAAGAAAATAGAATAATCAAAACTGCAAGCTCCACCAAACAATCTGATAAATAGTGCTTATCTATTGTTCATTTACAAGAGTTCAGGAAAATGTTCAATCACGATGAAACAAGAGAAATTGATTCCATTTTCTATAAATTAACTAAGTCGTTGAGAAGCCCTGGCTCTAATCTCCTATAGTGAGAGACAGATAGAAACCCTTAACAAGGAAGCGGCTTGAGTACTGGTCATAAGGGTATTTTCTCAAGTGTGAATTAGTGACAAACCAGAGGATAATGTATGAAGGTGACATCCGTGATTCCTAATAATTTAAAGAGCAATTCATTTTTGTGAAGTGCTTGACAAACATTTCCTGTTCTGTCTTCCCAGTTTCTCCATAAAGAAGATGAATGAGTAAAAACTGCACTTAATTTTGGGGAGAGAAATAGATTGCTGTTTTTCTCATTTAATTGAAAAAGTGGCTAGTATCATAACTACAATCTGCAAAAGACAAAAATAACATAACTATTTTATTTTGTTTTGTGTGTGTGAATGTAATGTGTATGTGTGTGGGGTATGGTGTTGTGTGTGTGTGTGTGTGTGGTGTGTCTGTGTGTGGTGTGATATATGCATGTGTATGTGCCTTTGTGATGCTGGGTGGGGGGTGCTCACTTGCAGTGATCAGGACAGTGCACTGGGGTGTCCCCCTCCATTGATCTTCCACCAGTTCTTATTTGAGCTGCTTACTGATGCCGACCTTGCTGCTTTTCAGGAGCCTGGGCAATGCCCTGATCTCTGCTCCCTTTGCAGGACTGCACAGGAAGCATACTTAACTCTGAGCCATCTCTCCAGCTCCAGAGCATCTACTTTGAGGAGCAAAATGTGCTGTCAAGCTTACAAAGTAGTAATAAAACTTCATCATGTCCAAAAAGTGTCTTTATCATTTATAATATTGACACTTTAGTTTTGAGCATTTTCTCTCTTTAAGTTGAAATCAACTTTGCAAAATATGCACATTAGCATTCCTCCATTGTATAATATAAATATATACTAATGAATAAGATTTGTTCAGTTACACAATTCAGTAGATTATGAGCTAATTTATTCTTGAGAATATAAGTTCTAGACTAGTAGAACTTTGGTTAAAATGTACCACAATGCAGAACTTAGTCACATGCTATAAAATCATCTTTAGAGGAATTATGGAAGTGGAGCCCTTTCCAGGAAGTACCAATATAAAGCTAAGTCTCACAGAAGATTTTGGGAGTGAGCCTTCTGGAACCTTCCTACCCCTTCTCCCCCAAAATGAGAAAAATCAGTGATACTCCAGTAGTAAACAATGGAATTTTCTTTCCTCATTGATTTGGGGAGTTGAATATCGTGTTTATCATAGATAACCCTGAATGTTAAAAAAAATTGTCTGAAATGGATTGGTGGTAGTGCTTATGAAAACTTTTACTTTTGGTAGAATTGAGATTTAGCATTTTTTAAAAGTTAAAAAAAAAAAAAACTCTAGGGCTGGGGATGAATCTCAGTTGGTAGAGTGCTTGCATGAAATGTACAAGGTCCTGGGTTCAAGCCCTAACACTGAAGAAAAAAAAGGAGAATAAAAAGAAAGTTAAAAATATTTATGTTAGGGCTGGAGAGATGGCTCAGCGGTTAAGGCACTTGCCTCCAGTGCCTAAGGCCCTGGGTTCCCAGGGTTCAATTCCCCAGAACCCACATAGGCCAGACCCACAAGGTGGTGGCCCTGGTTCTCTCTCTCTCTCTCTCTCTCTCTCTCTCTCTCTCTCTCTCTCTCTCTCTCCTTGAAAAAGAATAAATAAAATATTTTTAAAAATTTATGTTAGCTGGGTGTTTTGGCGCATGCCTTTAATCCCAGCACTCAGGAGGCAAAGGTAGGAGGATCACCATGAGTTCAAGGCCACCCTGAGACTACAGAGTGAATTCCAGGTCTGCCTGGACTAGAGCGAGATCCTACCTTGAAAAACCAAAAAACAAAATTTATGTTATAGACAAAAGTATGTTTATTTTTGACTTGGGAAATATATATCTGTTTCATACAGTTAAGTGCATACCTTTATTCCCAGCACTTGGGAGGCAGAGGTAGGAAGACGGCTGTGAATTTAAGGCCACCTGAGACTACATATTGAAATCCAAGTCAGCTTGAGCTATATAGTAAGACCCTACCTCAAAAAAAAAAACCCTAAATAAATAAATAAGTAAAATTAAAAGAAAGAATCTTCCAGGGGCTGGGGAGATGGCTCCATGGGGAGAAGGCCTCCTTGGGTTCAGATAACCCCCCACATAAAAAGCTGGGCACAGAGATGTGTGCTGTAATTGACGAGTTTCAGGTTCCATGAGGGACCCTGTGTCAAAAAGTACGATGGATATTGGTGATTAAAGAAAACTTTTGATGTCAACCTCTAGCTTTCACAGGCACACATGTCCATCCGACACACATGCACAAACAGGATAATTCTTTCAGTCTATTATATGATTAATTGGTATAGATTATTCCTCCCTTAAGAAGTTTCCAGGATCTTGATGCGGCGGTACAGCACTGAGGCAGGAGGATCTTGAGATAAAAGCTAGCCTGGGCTACTTAGCAGAGCCTGTGCCCCTCCCCCAATTAAAATCTGTAGAAGTCTTTGACGGCTAATGGGCCCCATCAGCACTACCTTTGTTTTTATTTTCCTTTTGCTACTGAGTCAAAGCTAGTGTTTCAACCTGTGTATGACTCATTTTTCATATGTTCAAATGACTTTTAAAGGTACGTGAGTTCCAATTACTTTCATTTACATTTCCAAACATAAGCATGTCTAATATGAGAACTTTTAGCCTCTGCACATCATCTCTGTTCTCTAGGCACACAGGAGGTTTTAAATAACCTGTCTTGTGTATCTGCCTTTAAAGAATCTCCACTTAATTCCCACATTGTGTCCTGTTGAATGAATGAGTCTTCATCTAGAATTTGTTTTTCTTTCCCTCTTTAAATGAAACTTGAACTTGATTAAAAGTTTTATTTTGTTTTTGGAGACTATCCATTTTCCTCTTTTTCAGATTACTTGTTCTTTGTGGTGCCACTTGTCATTTTTTTCTTTTATTTTAGAATATTGTTATAATGTTACAAATCATTATTTGGTAAATCTTGACATCCTTTATTATGAAAATGTTTTAGACTTATAGTCACTACTCCCATCTTTTCCTCTTTTTCACTCTGATTTTTGTTCATCTCATTTATTTTCTCTTAGAGGCTTTAAGAAGTTGACTGTCCCATAATATATTCTTTGATAGCCTATGAGGTGGGAGGCTTTTCACCACAAATTAACAAATCATTAATATTTGACTTTTCCATCTTTCTCCTAATAATTTGAAATGCAACATCATTAAATACTAAACTTCTTTACATACATACACATAAATGGGTGTGTCTGCCCTGTGCCAGTACCATCCTGTGTAAATTATCAGATTATTACCTTGTATTTTGATTATTTATGGGTTAATCTTCCTCTGATTTGTCTTCATAAAATGAAAGCTTAGCATTTTTTAAGTGAAATTCCTCATCTGGTCACATGCATTTATTCCCTCTGTGCTTTAGAATCTGATAATCAAAACGAATTTAAAATATTAGAGAGGAAGGCTGTGTGTGTGTGTGTGTGAGAGAGAGAGAGAGAGAGAGAGAGGGAGAGAGAGAGAGAGAGAGAGAGAGAGAGAGAGAGAGAGAGAGAGAGAGAGAGCGTTGCCAGTAATAATGTGTGTTTGCTGTCGGTTCCTGATAAAACACATTACCAGGTTAAGTAAGCTCTTTTTTTTTTAGTTCTAGCTACCTAAACTTTTTTCATTAGTTGCTTTTTAAAATATAAAACATGCATATTTAATTTTCTAATATAATTTGGAAAGATCTATGTAGGGTAATGTATATAATTTTTCTTTAAAAAATAGAAACAAGTTATTTGCTAGCATGCATAAAGTTAATCTTTGATTCTTTTTGAATGACTAATTGTTTTCTAAACTTAAGAAGCTGTTCGTTTGATTTACTGCAGATATGTATTCAAAACTGTGGTAAAAATGATTACCATTATGTCTGTGTGTTCTAACCTGTAGCTAAAAATCTGATCACTGTTTTCCTCAGTGTTCTCAATTCCTATATATCCATCGTAGACCATTTAGGAGCTGTTTTGCTTCAGTCTTTTGTGGATATTTTTGCTGGCATGCATATGGTCATGTTTAAGATAGATCACCAATGATTAAAATGATAAGGAAAAGAAGTGCATTTTTAACTAAGTGGATATAACTATACTATTCAAAGGGTTAGGATACAATTTGAGGAATTGGGTAGATACTTCTGGGTTTTCTAGAAAAATCAATCTTTCCCTACTAATTGCAGACTTTCCTCTATTTATTGAAATTACCAGAATTACTATGTTCAGTCTGGATCCCTTTAATTTGTTCATAATTGAGCCTGTGTGGGTGTCGAGTTGGAAGCTCTCAGAAGCTGAATAACACAGCTGCCTTTTTGGCCTTTGGCATAGGGCTTTCCCCCAAGAGCTGCCCTTATTGGCAGGATGCCAGGGAGTTTCATTCAAAGACTTTTTGATGAGGCATAAAAATCTTTAATTTCCAGGCTTCGTGTTTTATGACCCCGTATCACATTTAAGAATTAGTCTCAATTATTCCAGGGATAGCACTTCAGGATCTCGGGCCCTTTGTTGACCTAATCTATACCACAATTCAAAGTTAAGTTGAAAACACTCAAGATGTTTTTTAAAAAGTTTTCTGTCCCATTTCCAGTCAGGCTCAAACTCTATCTAGTTTGAGAGGGTGGGTGTCTGTGACCAAGTAAGGAGAGGGCAGTGCAGTTGGGGACGCTGGCCAGCTGTCTGCCTCTGCTCAAAGGGAGGAAATGAGCATAGAGTGATGTGTGAGGCAGTCAGAAGAAATTTTAGAAGTTCCTGACAATGAAGATTGTTAACATTCATGTTTTATAGTCTCCAAAATAAAGAATCGTGCCTTGAATAGCTCTCCCTAAACTCACATGAGAGATAAATTGGCTGATTGTCTTTCAGGGTCAGAAATTCAGGAATTTTATTCTCTGTTAGTGACTCGTTCTGCAATTGTTAAGGCTAGAGAACATTTATAGCTACCCAAAGTTGAAGTAAACTATAGATCAATGTATTCCTCATACCTATTGAGGTAAAATATTAGAGATCTATCTTGGATGTAATAATTTCATGTATGTCACATATTCCTCTTAGTAATTTGGCATCTCTCATATCAGAACATAGATGAGAATGAAATTAGTTAATTAACTCCACTCTACCCTTCCTTTACTGTATTTTAAATATTGTTTATAATGAGGTATATATGTTGTATATATGTTCTTGATAATTAGGAAAATATCTTGTACACCCTATAATTTTTATAAATTGATATAGTCTGATAATATGATGCTAGTTTATTAATACATTATGTATCAATATACTAATATAATTTTATTTCTATGAATTATTTTTATAATCTATCTATAAGCAGTAACTCTTAATGATGGTAAAAGCTGGATCAGGTACTGCCATTTTGCCTATAAATTTGAGCTTAAATGCCAAACAGAACCCTAGCTAGTAAAGTGAAAGTAATGGTACTTGCAAAGCAAGTAGGTGAAGGGAGAAATGCTGGTTGCTGTGTGAGCCTAGATTAAAACCTTAACAGGAAAGGAAACTTCAAGAGTTAAGGAAAGAATGTCAAAAGGAACTTCTGATGGGATGGTGATAACTTATCTCTGAAAGGAAGAAGAGTCAGTTAAAGACATCCATGGGGTTGCTTGTAGAACTCACTGCCAGTCATGGCAAAGAGGAAGAGAGGATCAAATGATATGAAAAGAAAACTAACAGTAATTGAAAAGAGGAAGAGCTAAACCACTGCCTAACAGGAGGCTTGCAAATCCTAGTAGGAGTTAGACAGCCAAGCTTTTCAAGGATCAGAAGAAAGTGTGTGGTGGTCCATCGTTTAGAGCGAGAGCAGAGCGGCTCAGTTCCTGTGCTAATTTTATCTTTGAGCACAGAAAATAAGGATGTTCCAACTGGAAAAGCAGGGCTGCCAGGGAGTTGTTGTCCCTATGAGCTTAAGGATCTGTGCTCATAAACTGGCTGTCCTTGATTCTCAAAAAGTGGCAAGAGTCAACTGCACACTGGAAGAAAGGCAGCAGATTACTGATTTTCAGTTGATGAGTTCCAGGAACAGCTACTGATCTCAGTGCTGATCCTCCCAAGGCCTCCAGCTGCTGCAAATGAGCTCAAGATGCATGTACCACTGTGCATCTGGCCTTAGGTGGATACTGGGGAATCAAAGCCAGGGTGTTGTTAGACTTTGCAGTCAAGTGCCTTAACCACTGAGCAATCTCTTCAGCCCTGAATTCTCTTTTTGATAGGATTTCTAGATTGGAACTCAGGGATATATTATGAGTAATATCAAATTTTCAAATTTACTTTTAATTGAAGTGCATGCATGTGGGGGGTATATGGTGTATGGTGTATGCATATGTGTACATATACATGCACTCCACATGCATATGTGTGGAGAGCAGAGAGAACATGTGGTGTCCTACTTTATTCTTAAAAAAAGAATTTCTTGAGACAGTCTCAGAGAGTCCCAGCGATTCAACAGTCTCTGCCAGCCTCAGCACTGCAGATACAGACATGCATCACACAGAGACACACATCACACACAGACATGCATCACACACAAACAAGCATTACGCACACATCACACACACAGACATGCGTTACACAGAGACATGCATCACACACAGACACACATCACACACAGACATGCATCACACACAAACAAGCATTATGCACACATCACACACAGACATGCATCATACACAAAAAAGTATTACACACACACATCACACACAGACATGCATCACACACAGACACACATCACACACAGACATGCATCACACACAAACAAGCATTATGCACACATCACACAAAGACATGCATCATACACAAAAAAGTATTACACACACATCACACACACAGACACACATCACACACAGACATGCATCAAACACAAACAAGCATTATGCACACATCACACACAGACATGCATCATACACAAAAAAGTATTACACACACATCACACACAGACATGCATCACACACAGACACACATCACACACAGACATGCATCAAACACAAACAAGCATTATGCACACATCACACACAGACATGCATCATACACAAAAAAGTATTACACACACATCACACACACAGACATGCATCACACACAGACACACATCACACACAGACAT